>JANHMN010001327.1:0-11750 GCA_030674055.1 Rhabdomys pumilio
ACCCATATACATACATACATACATACATACATACATACATACATACACATACACAGATACACACATTCACACATGCATACACATATATACTCCCATATACATACATACACACATACATACACATACATACATACACACATACACCCATATACATACATACATACATACATACATACACACATACACACATACACACATACATACACATACATACATACACACACATACACCCATATACATACATACATACATACATACATACATACACACACATACACACACCACACACCACACACCACACACATACACACCCAGACAGCCTTTATCTTTTTTCTCTTTCTCTTTGTGGAAATGGGCAAAGTGAGAACTGATAACTTGGCTCTTTTCAAATTGGCACCTACGCCTGCTGTGAGAATTGACTTTATTTTAACATAAATAAAGCAGGAGGAAAGCTGCCAATGTAAGTGTGGCTTGGGTTTCTCTCACACCAAAAGTCCTTCATGAAAAGCTTTGGAGCAAGGCTTGGATGTAAGGATGTAAAACAGGAAAAGGAAGCCATGGATGACCAGGCTGCTGTTTAGTGCACTTTGATCTCTGTTAAGACAGTGACAGAGTCCCACACTACTGATCTGAGCCCCTTACTAAGCATTTAAGTTTCTGTCCATAATATAAAATAACTCTGGATAATTTTAATCAAATCATTCATCAGAGTTACTTGTTCAAATATAACTCTGTCATCTGTGCCTGTCCCCAATCCAGTGTTGCCCTTCACAAAGTAAAAGAGTGCTCTTCAGAAACACAGGGACCCATTCATGTCCCAACCCTCAAGCTGAACTCTCTTCTTTCTTTTGTGTGCCCAGTTCAGATATCCAAATTAGAAAGCATACCCAGCTGTCTTCTGGAGCTCTGATAGCGCTTTTGGTCCCTCCTTAAAGCCAGGGAAGGAATTCTTGGTACTCTGTACTTACATCTGTGGGGAGCATTAGCACCTCTTATATGCAGAGATATAGATTCTCCTTCTAGGGAATCTTGCCTGACAGTAAGGAGGAGACCTGCCTATGAGATTGCTCATCACCTCCTTCCACTTTTAGCCTTTGTTCTCCTGTGGAAAGTAGAATAGTGCTCCCAAAGATGTTCAGGTATTACTGTCCAAATCTCTTTCACATGATGCTTTATACTCTAAAGTTGTTTTTCAGACATCATTAAAATAAAGGTCATGAGATGGAACAGTTACTTTAGCTGATCTAGTGAGATTAGTATCATCACATCGGTCATTATGGAAGAAAATACAAAGGCCAGACAGAGGAGGTGATATCAGCCATGGGAATGGGAATGAGACAGACCTGAGCAGCTCACTAGTACCATTCGTTTTAGAAGAAAATTAACTTTGAGAATGTGAACAGAGAACAAAGGATCAGGGTTGAGGATAAAGCTCATTGGTAGAGTTTTTGCCTAGTATGTGTCAGGCCCTAAGTACATCCCCAACAATAAAAAGTAAATGAAGGAATATTACACAGGTTTACTGAATATAAGATTCTCAAAATCATTTATGATATACTGACCTTAGGATTCACGGAAGTGGAAGTTTCTAGTTTCTTTGGAGACTTGTTGTGTCATGTAATGTTTTTCTGGAAACTGCCTTATGAGGGATGTTTTTGCTGAAGCAGATGCATGGAAGAATGTTATGCAGAGAACAGACACATGGTATTTTTCTGGAGGTTGTCTGGGAAAAGGCATGTGATGTTTTGCTAGAGTGAATGCTTGAGAGGACACATGATGCTTGGAAAGGATATAAATATAACACAACAGACAGTGGATGACGCAGTGTGGCATTGGTTTGCCTTGCCACTTTTTGCTGGTCCTCCTTGGGCTTTGCTGACACTGGTCTTTGCTGATGACACTGTGGCATTGTTTCACCTTGCCTTCTTTCCTGATCATCATTTGTTGTGATTTCATAGAGAGAAATGCGCCAAAAAGCTTCTTGTGTGTTCCAGCAGCTTCTTGCTGCTTCTGCACAGACTTGGGCCAATTAGAAGAACTCATGGTTTGTTCTGCTGTTGCTGATTTGTGAATGGTGCTTTTGAGTTGATGGAGCTACAGCTTCTGATTCGTGTGAACTGAACTGCTGCAATCTCACAATGAAGATTGGAATCTCCCCCAAAGAACTATTGATAAACAAGTCTCTATCCTCCTTTGTCCAATGACCGACCTTTCCTTTTCTACTACCTCTGGTGGGTGGTGGGCTAGAAGAGAGGTTAAATCGTTTAAGAGCCCTTATTAAAGCTCTTATTAAAGTTATAAAAATATAAGCTTATAATTCACCATGCTTCATATTCATTCTTTAACTTCTGTAGGCTAAGAGAAGTTACTTTTCTCTCTTGAAGAATCCCAAATGGTGTCTGCATGAGTGAAGGGTAGCTTGATGTCTTCTTTCCTTTCTTCTTTCCTTCTTTACTTTTCTTTCTTTCTTCTTTCTTTCTTTCTCTCTCTCTTTCTTTCTCTCTTCCTTCCTCCTGTTTTCTGTTCATTTCAAGGAAGAAACCATTATTGGTATGAAGGCTTCTGAAAGTAAGCAAGTGCCTAAATTGGGACAAGATGGTCCCCTGAGTAGTACAGGGCTGTGAATCTGGTAAGGAAGGTAGATAAGGGGTCTGAAAGAAAGATTCCAATTCTTCTCATAGTTAATACTACTTCAGAAAAATCATGAAGATTAATTTGAATAGGATTTGCACCTTCCAAAACTCATGTTGAAATTCAATTGTTATTGTCTGGTATTAAGAAGTGGAGCCTTTAAGGTGTGCTTTGGTGATTCATGGGGATTAATACCTTTCTTGTGGGTTTGAGGCTGCCTCTCAAGGCTTGCTTCTTTTACACAAACTTGTTTGTATTTTTGCTTTCTGCCATGTTATGGCACCAGACATCACTGCTACACCCTTGAACTTGCCAGCCTTCATATCTAAAGTCCAAATAAACTTTTCTTTAATAAATTGTGTTGTCTCAGACTTTCTGTTATAGGAGCAGGAAATGTACTGACATGATGACATTTCCAAGGCCTTCATGATAGGGACACAGGATTGTTTTCCTTGTCACAGCTATAGAAAATGTCCCTAATTTTCTGTGTTTATTCCTTCCTTACCTTCATGTCCAATCTAGAGAAGTATCAAATACATATACATCACAATAAGAGAGAACTCTGGGGTCAGAAAGAGCCAGCTCTTTACTAATGGAAACCATGTGTCCCTGGCAGGAGAGGCACTTTCAGAGGCTCTATTAGGTGGTCACTGTGTACCCACAGCAGCCAGCCTCTCTATGACAGCACACACTCAAGAGTTTTCTAAATGGTAACTTACCAAAAACACTACCACAAAGTGTATCACTCCTTTTCTTCATGTGATGACCCATAGAATGGTCAGGGTAGACTAGGGTAGTGAGGGTATAATCACATTTTATTTTTGGAATCAAAAAGCATGTCTACTTATTGGCAGCTAAAATGCTGGCATAGACCATAGGGAGAAGCTTAGATTACACGTTTCCCCAAGGCCTTTGTTTATCTAAACCAACCCCCACAGCAGAGGCTCTGCCAAGCTCTCAGTAGTTGCCTTTGAGGAAATCTATCCAAAGTTATACTTGTGTGTTTTGAAAAATGTGGGTATCTATTGTTGTTGTTGTTGTACTTTTTAATGAAGCAAAACACAACCAATCAAGGCAATGCTTTTAGTGACCTTGTGGTTCCCTCTACATTGTCTTTGCCCCTTGCTCCCGTAGTTTAGGATTAGCTCTGTTCCCTCCTGGGCATCTCTATATCACAGTCCTCCAGCCAGGCCTAAACCGGAAAATTCTAAAGCATCCTGGGATGTCTTTCTGTCTTCAGTTGTGTTTCTAAGGGGCAGTCAACTGTTGTTACACAGACAGGTATTGAGAAACCAGTCTACTGCCAACCTGTGATAAAGGGATGCACATAGGCAAGCCCTATGTGCAAATGAGAGTCATAAACATCTGAGTCAGAGGTCATGCAGCAGAAATTGAGTTGAATTCAGAGACTAGAAAGCAATGGGTCCTTGTTAAGAATCAAAGACCTTGGGTTCTAGTTCTAGCTCTATGTCTATCTAGCTCAATGGACAGAGTCATCTACTGCTGCCTGTGCTACTGAATTCGACACCAAGGCAAATGCCAGGATGCAAAGGTACTGTTTATGCCCAGCAACATCATATACTATCAATCTGATAGATCTAGAGTCACCTTAAAGACAAGAACTGAGCATGTTTGAGAGGAAGTTTCTAGACTGGTTTCACTGAAGTAAGAATATCCACTCTAACAGAGTGGCACTATTCCATGGACTGGGTCCCAGATTGAAAAAAAAAAAAACCTGAGCTAAGCACTATAGCCATCAACTTCTGCTTCCTAATGCTAGACATAACAGGTCCAGCACCCCCAACCACAGGCCACCTCCCCACACCCCCAGATTCTTACTGCCTGCTTTCCACACCACACCAGACTGGGCCTTGAAACTGTGTGCCAAAATAAACTCTTTCTTAAGTTGTTCTTGTTAGGTTATTTTGTCATAGCAACATGAAAAGTGACAAACACTTACCTAGTGTGGTGTTTCAATGGGAACTCTCCTTCCAAGAGTTAGATTTTTGAATGCTTGGCACCCCTGGTTGGTGACACTGTTTCTAGTGGAAATATGTCACAGCAGGCAGGCCTTGAGATTAAAAACTTGTGTCACTTCCAGTTTGCTCTCTATGCTTCTACTTCATCCTACTGATGTGAGCTCTCAGATTCTGGCCCTAGGTGCCATACCTTCCAATTGCTGCCATACTTTCTTGCCATGACAGCCTCTTATCCCTCTTCAACAGAGCTGGAACAAACTTTGTTCCAGCTTTTGGTCAACAGAAAAATGAATTTTCACCCCATCAAGAAGTCTTAGTGATAACACTTCTCTCATAACACCTACACCATAAAACCAGACTGCTCTGTGTTAACAAAAGAAGCACTTAAAAACCCAGGGACCAACAATGTCTTCAAGAAAACTCATGAGAGTCTATTGGACTGCATCTTCTGAATCTCAGAGCTACCAACCAGGTCTTTAGAAAGTGATGATGTGTTTAGATCAGCATTGTCATCCAATACTCTGACTTTAGTGGCTCCCCTCTAAGAAGTGTCAGTCACATATTCTGCTGAGTATCAAGTGTATAGTGATCTAACAAGATAATAGTATGTCTGATGGAGTTCCCCATGGAACTAAGTTCCCAATAACTGCTATATGTTGGCTTGACTGAGCCCCTATTGAGCAGGGCAGACTGAAATAGAACCAGTTGACACAGTCAGTGATTCCTCTCCTCTCCTCTCCTCTCCTCTCCTCTCCTCTCCTCTCCTCTATTCTCTTTACTTTCCTCTCCTTTCTTCTCCTCTCCTGTCACCTCCTCTCTTCCTCTCCTCCCCAAGGTTCTCCTTTTTTCTTCTCCTCCCTTTTTCCCTTTCTCCTTTATCTCTCCCTCTTTCTTCTCCTTCTTAGAAGCAGCCTCTCTGTTGAGCTGGAACTTTTTGTGTAGACCAGATTAGCCTCAGATTGGCCTCAAAACCAGAGAGATCTACCTGTCTCTGCCTTCCAAGCCCTGGAATAAAATGTGTGCCCCCCCATACTTATTCTTACTTCCATGTTCCACTAGATCCAGTTTGCAAAACCATTTTGGTGATGCTTGGAAATAAAAAAAAAGAAAAACAATGAACAAATAACAAAAAGGAAAAACTCACGAGATTAGCAATAAAAACCCAGCCAGTTTGGGAGCTCCCATTTTGGTCCTAGATGAAAACCCCAGGCCTCACTCCCCTTCTCCACACGTCTGCCATTGGTAAAGTATCTGGTCAGAAAGCTTTACTGCCAAGTCTCTGGAAGCAGAGTAGACAGAAGAGACTTCCACAGCGTCTGCCCCTTTCTTAACAGATGGTACTGGATTTTCCCTGAAATCAGACTGTACCACTGCAGTTGGTTTACTCTTGGCAAAGCAAGGCTTCCTGCTTTTCAGAAAACATGTTTATAGAGGCTGAGACAAAGGGCTCAAGAGCATTCGTTCCTGCTTTCCCGCACACCAATCGGCTCTTTCAAAACAGCATTTTAATTATTTAAGTGCATTGGATCAGAAACATCTGAAGTAAATTTTCTTGAAAAAACGTAAAATAAAGTTAGCCTTTGAAACCAAGGAGAGAAAGTGCTTGGTTAGCTAAAAACAATTTAGGTTTTGTGGTAACCCCAAAGTGTTTGAAAAACAATTTACATATTTGACAAGCTCAGAATGTCTCTGGAGTAAGCCTTGTTCTGAGCCTAAAATGAACAATAAATGTGGACATTTAAAACAAGGGTCATATGGAGTTGGAGTTTATGGGGTCTCAGATTTAATACTCAAAAGTTGAAAAGGCCTGTTCTCATTTTCTTACAGAGTGTATTTTGTGAAACCGTTAACTGTTCATGGTGTCAAGATAGGCTAAATAGTTCAATAATTTAATAATTTTGTGATATTTTAATGGAATCTATCTCAAACAAAGGACAGAATACTTCAGAACTTCAGGCGCACTCAGAGCCTGGAGACTGGGACACATCATCCTACAAGATGAGTCAACTGGAGGGTTTTGGAGACTTAACTTCAGTTCATGAGAGAGTCACCACAAGGTTGTGAAATGCTCATTAATTTCTGTGGTCCCTGTGTTGCTCTAGAAAACTTTGTCTTTATCAAAAGTGTCTCCTCATTGGTGACCTCATGCCAGCTCAGCAGTGAACTGCTTTTCTGGCACCTGGTGGTGGCAATTAAGTAGAGAGTAAAACCAGACACCACAGAAAGACATTAACGCATTGCATTGGGTAGGCAACTCGCGTGTTCAGTGACTGATGGTAAGACGCTCCTGAGTATAAGGGGAAAGATTGGGTTTTGTCTCTAAATATGTCAGTGGTGGTCAGATTCTTCAGCTCCTTTCTGTGGCTTTGTGGATGTCTGTCCGGATCTAGGGAACAGAAAAGAGATGCAAGTGACACAGGGCTCTCCTCCAAGATAGGTGGACAGCTGACAAAGCAGTCGCCACTCTGGAACTTAACACATGGCCTGGGATTCTCTAATGGTAGCTTGGCTCTATGGGACCACTGCTGCTTCTGTGAAGTATTTAGGACTATGGGCCACACCTTTGGCTAGGTGTCTGGCTTTATTTATTTCTGGAGTCTAGAATGTGTGTTGAAAATGCTGGTTTAGTTGATTTGTAGAGCTAGGACACTTTTTTTTTTAACCTCAGAATGACATGTGCATTTATTCTTGCATCTGTATGAGGCAAGATCTCATGGTTTAGGCTGGACTGGCCTTGAACTGAAGATTCTGTGTTGCTTGGCTTTTGCATTTAACTCCTCTGTGAGAACCAGTGAGCAGATACCTTCTTTAACCTCTTACTGGGAGTCACACACAGTACTATCAGTCCAGAATTGACAGCCAAATCCTAGACCTCTAATAGCTCATAAAAGAAGGGTGGATCTAAAAGCAAATAGTTTTGTTCATATTATAAACTGTGTGTTAGTAAACATTTATCTGCTCTGATATCTGCTTTTCCATTTCTCCATAAGCATCATTTTCTTTGCTGTGACCAAATACCCAGCCAGAAATGAGGCAAGTGTAAGAGTGGGGGGTTTTGTGTTTATTTATTTATTCCCCTTCAGCTTAAGAAGAGATATGGTTCATTGTGGCAGGGTGACAGGGCCTTACACCACATGGACTTACATGTAATCCTCTAAACCTTTTACAGACTTCTAAAACAGCATCACCAGATTGGGGGGGAAATGTTCCAATACATGAGCCTCTGAGGGACAGTTTGCCTTCCAACTACTACACCCCAGTTTGCATCCAGGTTCCTGGTCTCTGAGCACAGAAGATTCTGTTTGATGACGTTTTCCGTTGTCACACTTCACCTTCTCTGAGGAAGTGTGACCAGTCATGGGCTGTGTGAATTTCCAAGGAATGACCAGAGGGTGACAATCTAGCTGAAGAAACTGCTGTTCTAGTAGTCCTGGCCTGAAACTCACTGTCTGAAAAGATGCTCAACTTGAGAGGGCAAGTCCAGAGCTGGATGGAGGCAGGAAGAGAGCTTCATGGAACAGCCTTGAAGCTGGGCAATACACTCCCAATTTGTTTTTTAAGGTGAGAAATAAATTTATACCTTGTTTCATAGTGTTGTTTTGGGGGAGGGTTAAAAATATTATACTTATCCAAATACATCTAACAGATTTTAAATGGAAGTTTCTAGTAAAAAGAAAAGTATGATAAAGATTGGACAAATGACTAGGTTAAGATGTTACAGACCAGAGCCAAATTCTTTTAGACAATTTTTAGCCCTATTGAAAGCCACCGTGAATGGCTTAAT
The DNA here is from genome assembly GCA_030674055.1 of Rhabdomys pumilio. Lineage (NCBI taxonomy): Eukaryota > Metazoa > Chordata > Mammalia > Rodentia > Muridae > Rhabdomys > Rhabdomys pumilio. The sequence goes on from JANHMN010001327.1 coordinate 8,395, forward strand.
GTCTTTTGAAATATATCACTGAAGAGTATTAGCTCCCACCAAAGCAGAAGCTGATGTTGTCCGGCAGGGTCTGAAGCCTATAGTTGAATTTCCTCTGTCTTGATATAACTCACCCACCAATGGTCTCCACTTGTACGCTTGGTAAATACCATGATTTATGACATTCTTTGTTCTGTAATTAATAAAATTTACTGTAACTGTTTCCATAATGCAACAGGTCTTTCAGGGCAGCTTGAGTCCAGGAGGACATGGTCATTCATGTTTGTCCCCAAAATAAACTCTTACTCTCTTTGAGGTAAGACTGAAGCTTTTGTGTTAATGAGAGACAGTGTATACCAGAGGCTTCTATATGTGGGGATTCTGAGTAGAGGAAACTCAGCACCCTGACAGGAAGGCAGAAAACTTCCTTCAGAGAAGACGATCCTTGAATAAACTCTGAATGGGGAGCTGTAGTATGTCACAGGACAAGGTTGCAAAAAGAGAGACTCTTGAAAGCAAAGGGTAGAGTGCTACATGCTTCGCTGGTGGTCAGAAGGAGTCCTTGACATCCCTGCTGGGAGAAGGACTGAGTTCACAAGGCAAGTTCATTGTAAATGGACAAAGGGAGATGCCGGTCCAGGCAGGTGATACCTCCATTTCTAGCTCATCTCCCTTCACACCTCTTGGCTCCAGCAACAAAATAGTGGCGCCATCTTAGGATAACCGCAGACACTCTACTCTCTCAGAGCCTCAAACAGGCAGGCATTCTTTAAAGCGCATAAATAAGCAGATGGGGTAAATAAAATGGCTGCAGAACACTTGTGAATAAAAATTCTTGTTCCAGATGTCAGTGAGGAGACCCTGGGAATGAAAACGAATTAAGTGGCTTTCACTCTCACAAAGTTTCTTTTGGGGCTGAAGGCTTTTGCAGACACAGGTGTACATAATGATAAAGCAATTGAAGAAAATTGGGAAGCAGAGGTGGGGTGTGGGGACTGGAACAGTGTTGAGTGTGGGCCGAAGGAAAGTGGCTGTTACCAACAAGGTTCCATTGAAGACACTGGTGTTGTGTCATTGCTGGTTGACAATTATTTCCTATTCTTCTAGTAAGACTGAGTAGAATTTTCAGAGTGTGGGAACAGACGATGGAGAAGCAGTAGAGCTTGGGTACTAGACCACCCAGCAAGACCATGAATAGCTTGCCTTCTGGGCTCTTGTGGGAGAAACCTGCCTTAGAGAGAAATGAGTTTAGCTAGAGGATGCTTCAACTGGGTGAAGGGTGATGCAGTGTGCCACTGAAGTACAGAAAGTGTCGAGAGAGGTCAAAGTTAATATAGAACAGAGATTCAGGAAACTGCTACAGCTTGTGATGCTGGGACATCTTGGGAGCACGTCATCAGGAAGTTGTCTGGTCACATCTTCCCGAGATATTCCTGGCATTTGCTTTTTTGTGGTTTGGGATTCTGTAGACTCAACAGAGAACAAGGTCAGAAGAAGAAAGCTGACCCTGTTATGGGATGGCTTTGGGAAATTGGTGTATGGAAGGAGAAGCCTGACCATAGAAAAACCAGGATCTTTGTGGCTGAATGCTAATATCAGGATGTGACATCTCTGAATGTTTGAAACTTGGGACAAAGGGAAAGATAAAAATCTCATTTGCTTCACATGCCAGCACATAGCTCTGCCTTCCAGGGGTAAGGGACTCTCTGGATCACGAAGAGGTTATGGGAAGCAGGAAAAAAAAAAAAACAGACACAAAGTGAGAACACAGCCAGTATCAATTTCAGAACATTCTTGACACTGAGGAAAGTGCCCCTTTAATCCTCCTGCCTGCTGTTTAGGGGTATATCATAACAAATGGCTTACTCAAGTGACTGTTGAATATTACCTTAAAGGGAAATGAGGCTGGAGAGGATGCCATACATTAGAGCCCAGGAAAGACCTTCGTGATCTCTAAAAGGTTCCATGATTTGAACTGTTAGCCAATCTGGGGCTGTATTGATCAAAGATTGGTGTCCGTATCTCAGAAATGGCATTGGACTTGGGGTAGAATGCACTTGTCTGAAAGAGAGGCTCCAAGATGGGACATCCTATGGGTGGTCAGGTTTGTTCTCATCATCTAAGAACAGTGCAAATTACCCATAAGTCTGCAGGCTAAAAAGAAATGCTATTGACCTCTTCCATTGCTTTGCTTGTCTTTTGACTGTACACACTGTGGGGTGGTGGCTTAAGCATGTAGACTTTAGAACCACCCTGATTGGGTTTTGCCACTTAGTGTGTTAATCTTATGTGAGTTCTCTAGTTTTGGGGATGATCTCATTTCCTCCTTTACAAACTGGCCTATGTTAGAACAGTATGTAAGTCTTTTTAGCTCCCTCATGATGGTTGCTTGGACACTGACAGGTCATTCTCCACAGTGCATCAGTTTTGTTTCAGGTTTTCTGTCATATTACTTCATGAAGACATTTTGATACAGACATGTTGTTTGTGCAGCCAAGTGAACTTTCATTCTTTGATGCATATAATTTCTGTTTTATAGGCAAGTATTTTTTTGATCCCAACAGAGGTCAGCTTTCTGGCATAATTCTATATCTAACTGCAATTCGCTTAAAATTGTTTTTAAGTACCATATGCATTTATTCTAAAGATTGTTTTAAAATACTGCATATTTTTATTCTGAAGATTTTGTCCAATTCCCTCAATAATATTTTCTGAACAAATTGTTATTTCTATATCCATTTGTAGGTCTTTTCAGACATTAAATTCTCACATGTAATATAGTGTGGTTTTGTCTTGTGATTTTTTCTAATAGCACACTGTTTAACCAATGTTTTAATATTCACTCACATAAGTTTTCTGTATTATTTTTCCTTCTCCAAATCTTGTTGCTGTATCTACATAAAATTCTAGGTCATTTATGATGATGATGAGAAGAAGAAGAAGAAGAAGAAGAAGAAGAAGAAGAAGAAGAAGAAGAAGAAGAAGAGGAAGAGGAAGAGGAAGAGGAAGAGGAAGAGGAAGAGGAAGAGGAAGAAGAAGAAAGAGGAGAAGGAGAAGGAGAAGGAAAGGAGGGGAGGGGAGGGGAGGAGGAGGAGGAAGAGGAGGAGGAGGAGGAAGAGGAGGAGGAGGAGGAAGAGGAGGAGGAGGAGGAAGAGGAGGAAGAAACATAATCTCTTCCTGTGTGAAACCTGGTCTCCCCTTTTCTAGGCACACTACTGTCTATTCTGCATCCTGTACATTTTGAGACAGGAGTTTGATGATTGGCACATGTTTGTCCTTTGTAAATGTCTGCCTTTTTAGGCAGATGCATGGTTCCTATTGACTCAGGAGGCATCCCTCCAGCATCCCTCCAGCATCCCTCCAGCATCCCTCCAGCA
>JANHMN010001328.1:0-11746 GCA_030674055.1 Rhabdomys pumilio
TCTCTCTCTCTCTCGTGTGTGTGTGTGTGTGTGTGTGTGTGTGTGTGCTTGTGTGTGTGTGTGTGTCTGTACATGTGCATGTGTATTTTCATTTGTGTGTGTGCAGGCACACATATGAAACAAATGTGGAAGTCAAGCGATGGCTCAGTTGATAGTCCTTGTCTCCCACCTCCTTAGAGACAAGCCTGTCCCTTGCTGTGCATGCCACAGTAGATGGCACATGGACCTCTGGGGATTCACACTCCTATGGTTCCTTTCGAGCTGGAGTGGCAATGGTATCACTACCATTTCTAATGTTATGTAGTTCAGGGGGTCTGAGTTCAAGCCTGCACAGCACAACAGAAGTCCTCTACCCACTGAGCAGTCTCCCCATTCTGAATCTTGGTTTTTAATGGTCTAGTCACACTCTTTTGTAGAAAGAATATGTATACAAATGTAAATGAATCTACATCTTTAATAATTCCAGTGTTAGGAAGCAGATTTGACCTGGTCAAACAGAGGTGCTACAGTTTTTTTTGATAAAGTGGGAACTTTTCAGGCTTAATCATATCTGATACTTCATATAAAAATCCATCCTCTCCAAAAAATGAAGTTCTACTTTTCCAAGGCATACAGTGTTTGGTTTCTATTTCCAGATAACACTAGATATATTTTATGCTTTTGAATTGTTTCAGATTTCATCAATGGAAATGTGTGACCTTCATGAAAGAAGAGTCTGTTACATTTCTCAATGACATGACTCAGAGAAAGTGCACAGAAAGTAAACATAAAAGAGAGGCTCAGGGTGCTTAGGGGAGAAACTTAGTCACAGAAGACCAGAGATTTGGAGAAATATGTATTTTAAATGGATGTTAAAAGAAATAAAACCTGAATGCGGGTGCAGATGTGTGACTCTAGCTGTGTGAGCATATATGTAGAAAGATTAGGTGCCCAGGATCAGCAAGGTGTCCCAAAGAGTAATAGCCAAAAATAATCCAATTTACTAATTACTAGTTGGTTTTAGTTAAGGTATATGAAAACCCATAAGCAGGAAGAATAGTTTCTATGCAAGGAGACAGAGTGCACAGTTACAGTGTATATACACACACACATGCACACACACAAGTAGATATATGTTACCATATTATGCTCTATTTGACATCATCTAAATATATTATCATTGGGCTTGAATGCAAATAGTACATCTACGTGTTTACCTATAAATAAAGTATGTGTTGTATTTATGCATATATGCAGTTGCCAACTTTATCTTTTTTCAAAGCCATATAACTATTGTTTTATTATATATTGTTTCCCTTGCAATGCTTTTGTATTGCTTTATTATGAGTTTTAAATCTAGAAGTATTATTACTTTCTGAATTCTGGAAGCAGTTAAGTGTTATAGAAACAGCTGTATCTGAAGCAATTTATACTAAAGTGAGCCCCGAGTCAGTATCAATTTATAAGCACTTTATCATGACATTTCTGGGATTTCTGATGGATTTTTTTTCCTACACAGTTTCACAGTTGTGCCTCTACACGGATCTTCACTACTAAACAGTGAGTTCTGTTATTAGAACTCAGAAAGTTTATCTTGCTTATTCTCATTTTTCTTTGAATTGTTAAGCAAAATTTTATATAGAAATCACATTGTAATCAAAGATTTTCTCCAAAAATTATTTATCAAAGATCTACTCTATTTATAACTTATGTGTTATAAAAAAAAAAAATCCGGCTTTCCATGAATGGTAAGGGAAGTTTATGGATAATTGCTTAAAAGAGACTTTACCTCTCACCAGTAGTAATACTCACTTTCCTCCCAGCTTCTTTTTGTTTCTGACGTTATTACAAAAATATTTCAAATAAATTTTCTTAAAGTGAGGAATGGCTATGCTTTCAGCTTTGTGCTAGGATTTGTATGTATGTGAGAACTGGTGCCCTGCAGGAAGATAAATCCCACTTAGAAAACAGGGCCTCTTTCCCTCCTTCAGTAAGTTTGGTAGGCAAAATAATTGTTAAAAAATCAAATGACTCACTTCCTTTACCTTTTAAAATTCAGGCCACATTCTAGTCAACCAACAATTGGGCTTGAACCCCATAATAATAGCTCTGGTCATTCATTTCTGGTTCTCAGTCATCCTCAGTGTGCATATGTAGGATTACTGTTCAGCCATTCAGTTCCTCATCCTTTACAGTGCCCCAAATCCACACAATGTGAAGGGAACCTGGGATGGATAAAGAAAACCTCGCTATCGTTGTTGCAGCTTAATTTCCATTAGCATAAAGCGCTTCTCCAGCCCATGTCTAGGCCATCTCTTCCCTGTGACTATTGAGCTTTTCAAGCAGTTGGCGTTCCAGTACCAAGGAATCATCTTGAATAAATAAACCGTGGTAAACTGTGGAATTAGCTATTCTTATTAGAAGCTTGATATATTATAAAGTAAAGACTTGTAACCAATGTTGAGATTTATGTTCTGGTTTGATATGTCCTTCAGGGGTTCAGAAGATGTAGGCTATATCTGATATACAGCCAGCACTGTTTTGGTGGTATGAAACTTTTGGACATGGAACCAAGATAGCAGATGCAGAGCCCAAAGCAGAGAACTTGGAGGTTATAGGTTGCTCCACATCTGGTATACCATACTGAGATCTGAGCAAGCCTCCTCCTGCTCTACTACCTTCCAAATAGCCCTTCACAGATCTGAAGGGTGCCATGTCTTCCATCCTTGAGTTTGTGAGCTAAAAGAAACCAGTACTTCCCTAAGTTGTCTTGGTGACGAATATTACTATAGTGAGGAAAGTAACTGACATGTTTTTAGTTCTAATATTGAAGTAATTCATCATATACAGTTGCAGCATTTTTACTAATGGTGTTAAGTGTACTACACCCTGTGACTTCCTATTCTGTGCCACAAAGTAAGTGAATGGGGTTTCACAACTCTTTACACAACTACAGTTAAAGAAACCTGGTAGAGGTGTTTATTAAATGTGACTAAAAGCTTTTCTCCTTAGGAAAGAATTAAACACTCTCGACTTGGTGTAGGGTAAGATATCACACACAGGCTATGATTCTATTCAGTGCTGTGGCCCTGGTTTCAAGATTATACTGAAATTTGACATTAAAATGGACTCTGTTTATAGAAATACTCTAATAAAATCATTTAAAAGATATTAGCAAAGACTCATAATCAATTTACCAAGAGTAAGTATAAAAATTCTGTCTATATTAGAATACTAGATGGTTTGTCATCATGTCTGTCAAGATTAAAACACAGAACTTTCTGAATAGGTCAGAAAGCTTAACCCTTTAAAATACCATTGTTTTAGAAGTTCATACATGAATATAAGATATTTTGATGAACCACAAGCACATTCCCTTCCTTCCAGTTCTCTCCACATCTCTTATCAGTTTTTTAAAACCAACTTCATGTTCACTTTTTTAAACCATCTGAGTCCACTTAATACTGTCAGTATGTGCACAGATATAGGATAACTACAGCATGAAAAAACCCACTGTAGCATGGACAACATTCCAGTGGCTACATTCCTGAAAAGGACTGTTTCCTCTAGCGTCCATCAATCACCAAATTACCATTAGCTATTCAGCTAGAGCTGGGACTTATGACTCTCTCACCATATTAACTTTTGAAAAGTATATTTTGAATTTTATTAATAAAAGTTATAGGTAATGCATATGTAGTCTATGGTTTAAGATACAAAAAACATGAAAGCCCAATTCATTGAGGGTCAAATCAGAGTAAGTTAGTCACATAAAGATAAATAGTTTTTTTTCCTTCTTATTTATTTATTTTATGTACATGAGTACACTGTCACGGTCTTCAGACACACCAGATGAGAGTAGTGGATCCCATTACAGATGGTTGTGAGCTACCATGTGGTTGCTGGGAATTGAACTCAGGACCTCTGGAAGAGCAGTCAGTGCTCTTAACAGCTGAGCCATCTCTTCAGCCCCAAATAATTTTTTTCTATAATAAAATTTAAAGTACAAGATTTTTGACTATTGTACAACTTTCAATATGGGTTCATATATCACTTTGAATGTATAGCTAAATAAGGTTTAGAAATTTCATGTAAATTTTGTATTATGCCATAGTTTGAATTTGAAATGCCTCTCATAAGTTTGTGTTCTCAATGCTTGGCTCCAGATGCTGCAATTTGCAAGACTACTGAACCATTAGGAAGTCTGGGAAGTATCTGACACAAGTAGGTCAGTAAGAGTTTGTCTTTGATGGTAATGGGCCTGGCCATCTCTCGGGTGTTATTCTATTGCTTCCTTGTGTGCCAAGATATGAAGAGTCTTTCTCACATGTTTCTTCCAATATGGAGCTCATCCTGCCATATTGCCCTCCTCATCAAGAATGGTTAACACCTCTGAAGCTATGAACCAAAACAGACATTTTCTGTCCTGGGAGAAATGCCATGCTGTTTGTATTGGACATTTTGGTCACAGCAATGAGAACAATCTAATTCAACCTTGTAATGAGATATATCTTCCTTTGTAATGTTAACATTTTCTGAATTTTTTTTATTCTGTGCTGTATCTTTGTTTTTCAAGCTGACAACTTTACCATTTAAGTGTAGTCAAGTAATAAGGCAAGCTAATTGTTCCAAGTTCTCTACAGGTAAAGATGTATGACACTCAAATTGGCCAACTTAGCATTTATTAGTAATTATTATATCCAAATGCTATATATAATCCATGATATATAAACTAATTTTTTTTCAGTTTTTAAATTATATTTATTTGTTTGGGTTGTGCCTGTGTGAATTTGCATACAATGGCACAGATGTAGTGATCAAAGGACAATAGAGAGTTGGTTCTCTCCTTCCACCGTGTGGTCCCTAGTAATCAAACTTAAGTTGTTGAGAAATTGCTTTTACCACTGATCCATATTACTAATCCCTGTTTTTTTTAATAGTATTTATTTGTTTTTGTAGACTCTGAATACAATCATAGACATTTTAAGGAATCCAGGGAAGGTAGAAAGTCACTTTATTTTGTATTTATCTGCTTTTATGAACCATTCCTAAGTGATTAAATTGCTCTACTTTGTCATCAGCCTCTACATTCTGTCTTCTACATGATATATTCTATTGAATTTTCACTGTGCTTTTATGTGTTTGTCTTTGTGTGTGTCAGGGTACATGGTTTTGCTTGCATGTATGTCTGTGCACCATATGAATACCTCATGACTATGGAGTTCAGGGTAGAGTTTCTGAATCCCTGGAACTGAGCTTGTAGAGCAATGTGAGCCACGTTGTGAACTAAATGCTGTGACCTGAACCTGGGTTTTCTGAAAGAATATTCCGTGCCCTTAATTGGTGAACCATCTGTCTATTCCCTTAACAGTGTTATTTTAGATGGTTATTAATCACTTAAAAGTCTATCATGAAGGTACACAAAGGATTCTTTTTTAAATTTATTTTTATTGGATATTATATTTACATTTCAGATTTTATCCCCTAAACCTCCTTCCCCCCACCACCCAGGAACCTCCTATTCCATCCCCCCTCCTTATGTTTCTATGAGGATGTGCCCTCACCTACCTTCCAATTCCACCTCCCCACCCTCCAATTACCCCCCTACTCAGTGTTCATCCTTCATGGGACCAAGAAACTCCTCTCCCACCTATGCCTGATAAGACCATCCTCCCCTGCATGTACAGATGGAGTCATGGGTCCCTCCCTATGTGCTCCCAGGCTGGTGGTTTAGACCTTGGGGAGCTCTGATTGGTTGGTATTGTTGCTCTCCTCATAGTATACAAAGGATTCTTAAGGGAAAAAAATGAAAAGGACATTAACACATATTAACATTTGCAAAAAGACTACTTAACAACCAATCACAAACTAATAAATATGTGTTTAATAAAATCAATAAAATATAACTAAAATGTAGGTTTTTCTCACAAACCAATGTGGTAAACTTTCTGTTCGACTTTGTTATTATTATTATTATTATTATTATTATTATTATTATTATTATTGTTAGTTATTGTTTTACTTTTTATAGGTAGACAAACATGTCATTGCTCTCTGGAGAAAACAACTTGGACAATATCTTTAGCTAACCAAACTGAGCTGAACCCTTCTATGGTGACACAGAACTTGTGACCAGGAAGCTTCACCCACTCACATGTGCCAGGACAGTGAGATGCTCAGTCAATTGTATACTCTAAGAGAGAACAGGATTTTGTGGGAGTCTTCATGCCTTCTTGCCAGCAGGGTACAGAAGACTTTCAACCACTGCATGACATACTCATGGCAATTGGCTTCAGCCATAGATCACAGGGGCATTTGATTTTGTTCTTTCTGAGCTTACCTGACATTCAGTGAAACACAGAGAAGAGTACCTGTGTTCTTCTCCTATGCTTTCTAGAAAATATAAAAACAACAAACACAAAATAAATCTCCAAGTCACCCATTGGAAAGTCACTGTAGCAAAAACTGTTAAAAAGCCGTTACAAACAAACAAAAACAAATCAACAACACTCTTCAAAGAATCCAGAATAAAATCTTACTTTTTAAAATTGACAGTGAAATCAGGAGATGCTAAAATAGTACCTTTAAATTTCTGAAATAAAATAGAATTCAGAACCTAGGAGACTATCCTTGAGTTATTGTGGCAAGATAATGATGCTTTCAGACATCATATTAAAACCATTTATCAGCATTATATCCACATTTCAAAAATGTTAATGGACAGAAGGAGGTAAATATGGGAGAGATGAAATGAACAGCAATGATGAACACCACGGGCACAGTTAGTTGATTCAGAATTTTAAGGTTTAAAATATACAGATTTGAAAATATAAGTTGGCAAGGATACATGATGTTAAAGTTTCCCTTCTTGTGATATTGAGGATGAGACATAGTGCCTTGCATATAAATAGATAAGGACTCTTTACCTACTCTCATTCTCACCCTATGGACTCATAGTATTCACTCTAAAGTCTATTCATTCTTAGGCTGGATAAGATACCCAATTTTACAGAAAGTCTCAAGAGTTAGAATAATTCAAGGGCATCACTTCTTCAATAATAGGGACGTGCCTTTAATCTCTGTGAGGTAATGAGAGGCAACAACAATAGCCTGTACTGTTTTGGGAGTCTCTTGAACTAGCTTGAATAACAGCTTTAATTGGCCAATGTATCCTGGCACATTTTAAGTCATTGAAAAGATCTGCCAACCTAGAGTTGTATTATTTGAAAATTATCATTTTAGACTGAAATTAAAGATGTTTTGTTGTCACTAGGAAATCAAGGAATGCAAAACAAGACACAATTTTGGGAAACAGTTGATGAGGAAACTTTCTCAGGCAAACTGAAAATATTGCTGGAAAGGAATGTGAAACATGAAAAATAAGCTATAGAAACAGTAAGTTCTAGATTAATAAGAAAGCACTGCACCCAATGTGTGACTATACTTTTTTTGAGGCTGACTTACTTTCAGAAACATTTAAGTAACTCACCTTTCATGGTATAATCGGTTTTCTCATTTTCCTCCCACAGCTGTTTGTCTACACATATTTAATCAACTTATATTGTCCATATAACTTAAATTCATAATCACTAAAATAAATTTAGTTCATTCCTACATGGAATTCATGTTTTAATTCTGAATTTGCCTTTTTTGTTATTTTAAAGTCCATCCTTATCTTACAGGTGTTCAGCCTATATGTACAATGCTGGTTTCTTATTAACCAGCTTTTCCTGGTTCACCTTCAACTTTTACAACTCATTGTACCTGTGCCTCTTTACACATTTGACAATGCCCCAAAGTCTTAAGAATGGCTCATTTATGTAAAAATTACTTTTATAAATTAGTGTGCTATTGGTTCTTTTGACTGCTATTTCCTTGCACAGGAAAATAATAATAATAAAAAAAACAACCTAGTAGTCACTGAGAATGCAAAGAGCAGATTTACAAGCAAATCTACTATGATTTTATAATACTAATTTTAGAAATGGATATTTTCTAAGCCTAGAGATAAATTTTCTCTAGAGGTTGGTAGGGAGGAGCTTGGGAAAATTATCAAAATGTTTTGAATATTTATTGCATTTTTCTTACTTTTATGTACATATACATACACACACAATTAAAGAGTTTGTTTTGACATATGATTAGAGGTGGTATACTTCATGATAGTATGGGAAGCATGGTATTGGAAACTTGGACTGCTGGGTCACACTGCATCTGCAGTCAGGAAACAGACGTGAAGCAAATGAAGGCACTCTAGTTTATTTCTCCTTTTGATTCAGCCTAGTATCTAAATCCATAGAATGGTGCCATTCATGTTCAGGTTGGTCTCTCCTCTTAGGATAAAACTGCCTGGAAACACCCAGAGTAAGCTCTTAAATGAAGAAAGGGGAAGTTATAACAGGAGAGTTAAGCTTCAGTATTTTTTCTGAATAGAATAAATCGAGTGTATTCATTCATGCATATTATTTTACTAAAAGAAGTTTAAGTGTATAAAGGCATGTGTAGTTTTATACTATGTTCAAACAAGCCACAGAGCAGGAAAGAGGCTGACATTCTAAGTCAAAACTTGAGCTGAAGATGCATCCTTCTGTCTACAGTCTCTAAATTAGAGAAGTCATTGCTTAGCATTTTGAACCTGTGGTTTTAAAGAGAAAATATGCTAAATATGTAAAGGCACGCACATAGTCCAAAACAAGTCTTTGATGGGGCTCTCTATTCATTTGATAAAGTGTTTGTTAAATACAACCTATAGACTTCTGACCAAATGTGTATTTATGGAAACACTAATTCTACCTTGCATCATGAACATGCAGAAAACATCTTGGGATAGCCAGGATGATCAGGTAGGAGAAAAGGAGGAAGAAAATCTCCTGAGAATCTGTAACAACTGACCTAGAGTTCTGATAGCAAGATAAATGAGAACTGGAATTGTGGGTGAAGGTGGCAGACACGGATAGATTTAACTGTTGCAAAACAAAGCAGTGAGGACAAGGGCCTCAGTAAAAATAATAAAAAAGTATTAATGATCCTCCATCCCCAGTGATCCTTTAGGTATAAATTTGAAAAACACACAATAATTTCACCTCCAATAAACAAAACAAAAGTTGGTGCTGTTACCTAAAATAATAGAATTTATCTCTAGTTGAAGGCAGGGCACTATCTCTTTAAGAGATAATACAGTTGGACTGATCAATTATGTTACATGCAACACCCCAAGAAATCCCAAGAAGACTGGTTAGCATGACTATGCTACAGAGACAGGAAGCATAATTTGTGCTTTGATGAGGTCATGTTCCATTCCTCCTGATAATTTCTACCCCTATTTCCATCCTGTTGATTTACCAGGATATTCAACTGTATCAACCTGCTTGAGTCAGATTCAGAAAGACAAAAATTTCACTTTTCTTCACCTTCACTTCTGCCTTTTTCTTTCTGGTGTTAGCCAGAGCCTGAGTAATTTGGGCTCCTCTGAAGCTCTGTATCACACGGGTGATCTCCATACCTACTTAATTCAAACTTCGTGGCTATATTTTCTTCTCTCTTCCATTACCTTCCTCCAGGTAGCTGCTGAGATTTACAGGTTGCCTTCCAGGGTTTTCCTTTTAAATTTTAACAAATCATCCTTGTACGTGTTTAAGGTTTTATATTAATGAGACTAAGAACTCCAAGAGGGTATCCTGAATTTCTTCTTGAGTTTATTTCTGAAAATATTGTCTTAACTGAACAGTCTGACAATGATTTGAAAGAGTCTTGCACTTGGCATAGTCCCAGGGTAGGTGTCTCTCACCAGTAAGGCTGACAGCCTAGAAGTTTCTCAGTTCACAAGGATGCCTGTTTCAGCAGTACCAATCTGGCATCAAAAACCCTAGATGTTTCTAAAAAGCCAATGATGATTAGTCAATTCTGGAATCCTGGAAAAACTGATTCTTCTGTCAGCAAAGGAAATATCATCATCATCTTCATCACCATCACCATCACCATCACCATCACCATCACCATCACCATCATCACCATCGCCATCACTACCATTACCACTACTGCCACTGCTACCATCACCACATCATCATCAACATCATTGTCATCAATCATCATCACTGCCACCACCGCCACCACTACCACCATCATCAATCGTCGTTGTCGTCGTCGTCATCGTCGTCGTCGTCGTCGTCGTCATCATCATCATCTGCCCAGTAAATCAATGCAATGAAAGAGTAGAAGAGGACTTAGTAAAAGGCAATTAATCTTTCTTCAGCCATGCCTTTTATCATCAGGGCCGTTTCCAGAGTGTTCTACCAAATACTGGAGGTGGGTCTTCCCACATCAGCTAATGCAATTGGGAAAATTCTTCTCCTGGGGCTTTTTAGGTGATTCAAATTTGTTATTCTAATAAGTTGACATAAACACTAACCATCATGCCTGGATAGCCTCCAGTATGTGCTTTACAGTTCCAACAGGTGAGCAACACACACCAGATTTCCAAGGCTGAGTTTCAAAAATGTTATTTTTATGTTTATTTTATGCTGAAAGGAAAATCTTTTGTATACAATGGGTTAAATATAACTGAACAAATCACATGCCACTTTATTTTCTCATGTGACTATATGAGAGAAATATTACATAGATGTTTATCTTATTCTTTTAATATATGGTCCAGTGAATAATCTGAAAGAATGGTGAATTAGTTCAGAGATGGTAATATAGTTGAGTTTTTGTTTAAGTAAAAATTAGATAATAATATGTCATGCAAATGTTATTATTAGGCAATATTTTTATAAGTCATGTAAGGGAAGGCATGAGAAAAAGGTATAATGTAAAACTAAATAATCAGGATATAAATAGTACATTTTAAAAACTGTTTCCATGCAAAAGAAGGTTATTATGAGATACTAGGACTGACTAACGGTGGAAGTCTCTAGAGCAGGTTTTTTCAATGTATAAGGTGCAACTCCTTTCACCAGGGTCACCTAAAACCATCAGAAAATGCAGATATTTATCCTTTAATTAATTCATAAGAGTAACAAATCACAGTTATTAAATAGCAATAAAAATAATTTTGTGGTTGGGTTGCTACAACATGAAGAAATGTGTTAAAGGGTTACAGCATGAGGAAGGTTGAGAACCACTGCTTTAGAGGTAATTGAAAATGAGCTAGTACTGAAGTCATGAGCAAAAATAGCTTTCCATCAAAATATGGTACCTCAAGTGTGAGAACACAGCTATTATTCAATATTACGACAAAGATAGAAAGCAACATTTTCTAGTAATCTGCATCTAGTTGATATGCCACCTAGGAGGTGCACTGAAGAAGAAATTGGGGCACGTACAACAGTAAGGGGATTGAGTAGGGGAAATCTTGGCATGTCGAAGACAGCGATACCGAAAGAACATAGAGTAGAGGAAGACTTCATGTATGAGAGTCAACTACAGAGTCTGGAAATGGAGAAGAGGAAGGTTTAGGCTTAGGGACAGCAATAAATGGAGAAATAATCAGATACTGCTGCATCTAATCCTGTCTATTGAGTGATTTTTCTTTTCACTTCAGAAGGCATTCTTTTAAGTTGGGATGAAGTCACGGGACGTATAGTCCATGTTTTTGGCATATTTTGAGTGTGCAAACACTAGTAATGTAGAAGAACTGAATTATTTAATTCAGACACTAAAGAGCACACATTATGAAATTAAAGATAATCGTTAAAACAAACGTAATGAGGAATATACATATGTAGAAAAAGAGGATAAATGACTCCAGGAACACATATTAATAAGA
>JANHMN010001332.1:0-2500 GCA_030674055.1 Rhabdomys pumilio
TTTTTTTTTTTTTTTTTTTTTTTTTGTGGTGGATCTGTCCGGTCGGTGTGCTTTTCTCGCTTTCTTGTCCCGGCTCATCTTTGTCGGTTTACCCGGTGCTTGTAAGGTCCTGGAGGCTGCCCTCCCGGTGGCAGCGCGTTCTCGCTCCCGTTGGATCGATGTGGTGCCTCTGCGTTGTCTTCGGGCCGGGGCCTAAGCCGCGCCAGGCGAGGGACGGACATTCATGGCGAATGGTCATTCATTGCGAATGGCGACCGCGCTTCTCGTTCTGCCAGCGGGCCCCTCGTCTCTCCTCCCCATCCATGCCGGTGGCGTGTGGAAGGCAGGGGTGCGGCTGTCCGGCCCGAACGCCGACCCGCGCGCACTTCTCGTTGGTAGTTCGCGGGGTCATCGTGGGCGCGTCAGGGGCTCTTGCTGTCCTTAGGCGCGGTTCACGCGGTGTATGTCCCACCTGGGCCCCTCTCTTCCCCGAACCGGGGAGGGTGGCTGGTCCGCGGCGCTGCATGGCCTTCCCGTCTGGCGTGTGCACGCGCCCTGCTTTTCTGCGAGCCTTGTGGGTGCTCCTGGAGCGTTCCGGGCTTTGATTCACAAGGTGCCCGCTTCTGAGCTGGCGGTGGCGCTTCCCGTTCCCCGGCGTTGCTTCCCGTGCTCCGTCTTGCTGCGAATCGTCTCTCTCGCTTTGTCCGGCTCTGTGTTGAGGCCAGAAAAAGGGGGGTCGAGGAAAGTGCGGTAGAAAACGAAATGAGGTTCGTTGGTCTGAAGAAGGTAGGGCGAAGTCCCCCTTCTCGTTGGGTGAGCGCCCACCCCGTGCTCTATTTTGCCTTCACCCGTAGGCCTGCGCGTAGGGTGGTGCTGAGCTGTCGCGGGCTGGCCCTTTTAAGTTTATTAAAGAATTCACTGCTCCTGTATGTTTGGGGAGCTTTGAGAGGCCTGGCTCTCGGGGGTTGATCTGTCGCAGGTCTACCCCTGTCCGCGGATGCTCAAGATGTACCCTGGAAAGGAAGAGCTCTTTACCGATACCGCAGACCCCCCCGCGCGCACGCCGCGTGGGTCTTTGTCGGTGAGCCCGTGCGTCGCAGCTCGGTGGCCGGGACTCGTCGGGTCGGGTCCGTCCCGCCCTCAGTGAGAAAGTTGCCTTCTCTAGCGATCCTCAGAAAACGGGTGTGTGCTTCGAAGGGTGCTTCTCCCGAACGGGCCCCCTCGTGTGCCCACCCCCGACCGCCTCGTGCGCGCAGCGTCTGTTCTCCCGTCTACCGCGACCCGCGCCTCCCCGCTCCGAGTTCGAGGAGGGATCACGCGGGCCAAGAGAGCTCGTCGTCCTGCCGTCGCGCTGGGCTTGTGGGGTACTTCCGATGGTGGTGGTGGCGGTGTTTGGGGAAGGGCCGCGTGCTCGCCCGCGTGCGCGGTACCCCCCTCACCCCGAGGGTCGTCGCGGGGCGGGGAGCGGGGATGGCGGCGGTGGGCTCCCGGTCCCACCCGTCACCCCTTCCTCCCGTGCCGTCTGCCGCGTGCGTCCCCCCTTACCCGCGCGCGTTCTCGTCTTGTGCCCCTCCCGCGACCGGGCGTACACCGCGCGGGGTGCGTTCCGTGTGTGTTCTCGAGCCGTGCGGTTGTCGCCTCGTCCCCCCCTTCCGCGGCGGCGTTCCCACGACCGGGGAATCGCGGGATCTCCTCCTCCCCTCCTCGGGGCCGGGAGGTTCCGTGTCTCGCGGGACTGATTTGCGCCCTCGGGGGCGGACGTTTTTGGGGGAACGGCGGTTGGCCGCGTCCGGTGCGTCGTCGGACGTCGGGACCCGCTGCCGCTCGAGGGTCTCCGGTGGTGGTCGTCGGTGTGTCCGCGTGGGTCTCTCTCGCGTTGGCGTCTTCCGGGGCTCCCGGGGGGCCGTCGGTCTTGGGTCGGCTCGGTGCCGCGGGCGTGGTGGCGGGACTGCTCGGGGAGTGTGCAGTGTGATTCCCGCCGGTTCAACCTCGCGTGCCCCGTCGCCGCCCGGGCCTGCGGTCTCTCGGTCCCTGGTGAGGCGCTTTCCGGGGGAGGCCCGTCGCGGGCGCCTCCGTCGTCGCCACCGGTCCTCGTTCGTCCGTGTCGTTCCCCCTTTCCGCCCGTCGCCGGTTTTCTCTCCCTCTCTCTGTCCTCGTCTGGCCGACCCGTGGCTGTGCTGTCGGACCCCCCGCATGCTCGGGGGGCGGCCGGGCACGTAGGGTCAGGGCGGTCACCGGGGTCGGGGTGCGGGGGTGGAAAGCCGCCCGTCGGGTGGGAGGAGCTGCGGTTTGGAGGGCGTCCCGGTCCCGCGGCTGCGGCGGCGTTCTTGCGTGGTGCGGTCTTGGAGGCTGCGTGCCGGGGTTGGAGTTCGCTCGTCGACCCTGCCTCCCACCTCCTCCATCCCCACGCGCAACGACGCGGCCCGGCTTCACGACGGGTCCCTCCTCCTCCGCTTCTCGCCGGGTCGCCGGCCGCCGTCCGGTCTCCCGCCGTCCCCCGTCGGTGTGGTCTCTCCCGCCC
>JANHMN010001333.1:0-11734 GCA_030674055.1 Rhabdomys pumilio
GTACCCTCCACCAAAGCTACCTATCCACAAGACCTAAGACTACTTGTTCTTATCTAGTTGGTAGTTTTCCACCAAGGCTGCCTGTTTACAAGATCTATAGCCATCTGTTCTAGGACCCAGTGTTTTCCCACAGAGACCAAGAGACTCTGTGTTAGCAGGCATGTATGGTTGACTTAGGCCTATGGCTGATTTAGACCTTCAGTGTATAAGCAAGGTTGTTCCCAACAATGGACCTTGACTATGAGAGAAACCATACCAAATACTTGATGCTGATTCAAAATACATACATCCTAGGATGCTGCCAGCTCTCTGGGTGGCTGCCCCATAATTGGCTGTGTAAAAGTGTCTTCTAAAGGTCATTCTATTTTGCTATCAGTTCAGCACCATCAGAGTAATAAGAAACATAGTAATTAATACCATTAGAAACTATGATCCTAGGCCCACCATCTCACAACTTTAATGTGGACTGAGTTCCTGGGTCAGAAGCAATACTGTATGGAATGCTCTTAATGTTGTTGATAGTCTGCATCATTCTCTTTGTTTCTAGTTGGTTGATTTCTGTCCCACATTTGATTATTTACTGTTGTCTATTCTCTTAGGTGTGTTTGCTTTGTTTTTGTTCTAAAACTTTCAGGTACGTTGTTAAGCTGCTGGTGTAGAACCCCTCCGGTATAAGGGCACTTAGCTGTACGAATTTATGTCTTACCACTGCTTTCATTGTGTCCCCTAAGTTTGCGTATACTATGCCTTCAATTTCATTGAATTCTAGAAAGTCTTTCATTTCTTTATTTCTTCCCTGACCAAGTTATCATTGAGCACCCTCTCAGAGGCAGCAGGGAGGGAGATGGGGAGAAAAACTTGGGGAAGAGAGACCAGAAAAGAGGACAACTTTGGAATATAAATAAATTTTAAAAAATAGTTTAAAAAAAGAAAAAACATAATTTATAAAATGTATACCTACATTGACTTTGAAAAAGAGCAGGCAGTTTCCTGGCAGAGAAAATGGCATTAATATAATACTTTTTGACCTGGCTGCTATGTGCAGTGTTAGCTGCTATGATCTGTAACATGACACACACAGCTACAGCCAATGGCCTGTGTCTCAGTCATCTGAGTTGACTTAACTCTGAAAGTACATTGGACATATCTCCAAAGTTGGAAATTCAATATTTCTTGGATCAATCTAAAGTCCCCAAATTATATACCTATCAATCTGGTTTGTTTCCATTCACCCGACATGAGTAAATACATGCTGGCGAAATCACTCACTCTGTTACCGTCAGGTCTTTTTTCTTTTCTTGTAATGAAAAGAAAAAAGGTTTAGTAATTGGAAGCTACGTTTTAAAACAGGCATCTCAAAAAAAGTAACTTATTTAAAAAGTGCCTCACTTGCCTCCCTAACCAATTGAAGGAGAAATAATAACCTTGGCATTAATCTCACATTGGGTTAAATGTAACCTAAATACATCATAGAATTTATCATGGGGCATTGGTTGGGCCCCACCATAAATTTCATTGTGTGGAAACAAACTATTGTGTATCAAGTTCATTGACATGAAAGGATGTGTGACCCGTGACCCCTCACAAGTCTATGAATGCACAGTAGGGCCCCCACACATGCAAAAGGCATAGCCCAGCTGTACAGGGTTCTGCCTGATCACAGCGGCTCCAGAGTGTTGTCTGTGAGGTCATACACTTAGATCCATGGAGCCCAGCGGGGCCCACACTGCCCTCAGCTCTGGCTAGATAGAACCTGAGAGTGAGGCTGCAATGAGAGTGAATAGGGCCAGGGTGAGAGTGGAAGGGGCTTATAGCATAAGGTGGGGCTGGATGAGTTTCATGGGCTGGGGCCAGGCCTTGACTGGCAAGGTGAAAGGGTGGGCCTTAGGGAAAGTGAGAACTATGGCTTGTGGGCAGGGCTAAGCATCGATGGGCAGGACCTGTGGATTAACTGACATGGGGTAGGACCTTGGAGGATTCATAGGTCAAGGTGTGACAAAACCATGACACCTGGCTGGGTAAGGTAGGCAGAGAGGCGTGGTCTACCTCTTCCCCCTCCAATACCCGCCCTCGTGTTCACCTGTTGTCCCATGTGTCCCCCACAACCTCTTCGGCCACCAGGAAGTCTTACTACTCGGCCATGTATTTGTACCAGTTGGAGAGCTCGGGTCCGGTTCGGAGGGGGGGTGACCCCATGACCCCACGACACCCAGTAACTCCACCTTGGACCCCATGACCCTGCGCCCACCCCACCCTGTGACCCAGTCTCTTGACTCTGACTCCTGCCCCAGACTCTGTCTAACCCTAACCCTTGGCCCAATCCCTACCCCATTTACAAAATGGAATACTATTCAGTTATAAAAACAAGGACATCATGAATTTTGCAGGCAAATGGATACAATTATAAACCATTATCCTGAGTGAGTAGCCCAGACCCAAAAGGACATGCATGTATGTACTCACAAATGAATAATAACCATAAAGTACAGGATATCAACACTACACTCCATAGGCCCAAAGAAGCTAAACAAGAAGGAAGGCCCAAATGAGCATGGTTGACTCTCACTCAGAAGAGGTAATAAAACAGTCATAGGAGGCAGATAGAAGAGAGAGAACTGGATGGAAGAGTGGATAAGTAAGGGAAAGGGGAGTGATCGGGGACAGGTGTGGTGAGAGACAAGAGAGGTCCAGAGGGCCAGGAAAATAAATTAAAATCTGCAGCTGGTAGTGGAAGGGTGGAGGTATCTTTGGGATGTGCCAGAGACCACTAATGGGAGGTCACCAGGAGGGAGTCTATGGGGGTGATCTTAGCTGAGATAAAAAGCAGTGAAATATGGGCCCTGAAGAGCCATCATCCTGCAGTCAGGCAGGATGCCCAGTGGAGAGTTAAGGACACCAACCGAAACAAAAACCTTTCCACCCAAAATTGGTCCAGTCTACAAGAAATGCAGTCACAAAGATGGAGCAGAGACTGAGGGAATGGCCAAACGATATCCTGCCTAACTTGAGACCCATCCCATGGGCAAGCACCAATTCCTGATATTACTGAGGATACTTTGTTATACTAGCAGACAGAAGCTTAGCATAACTGTACTCTGAGAGTCTCCATCCAGCATCTGACTGAAATAGATGCAAAGACCCACCGCCTAACATTGCACAGGGCTCAGGGTGTCTTTTAGAAGAGTTGGGAAAAGGATTGATGGCCTTCAAAGGAACAGGAATTCCATTAGATCATCAGAGTCAACTAGCCTGGACTCTAGGAGACTCTCAGAGACTGAGTCACCATCCAAAGAGCATACACAGGATGAACCAAGGCTCCCACCATGTATGTAATACATGTGCTATTCAGTCTTCATGTGGGTCCCCCAACAACTGGAGCAGGAGATGTCCTTTAAGGTGTTGTCCATCCAAACTGTTCCCCTAACTTGGCTGTCCTGTCTGACCTCAGTAGGAGAGGATGTGCCTAACCCTGCAGAGACTTGACATGCCACGGTTGGAGGATACTCAAGTGGTCCCCACCCTCCCTAGGGAGATAATAAAGGAGTCAGGGATGAGGGACTGTGTAAGGTAGAATGGGGAGAGGGTAGCAATTAGAATGTAAATTGAATGAATAAATAAATGGGAAAAGTGAACAAATACATATAAACAGAATAAAAATATACAAATCAGCCAACTATTTTTAAACCTTGCCTTACTCAATATTCAGGGCAATAGCTGAGTAAGAAAGATTTTTGGCCAAATATCACACAAATGACCTCTAGCGAAAGTTTTCACAGAGTCGATTTTCCATTGAAATACTATGACCTCAGCTTCCTCTGGTTGCATTACTGTGCACACCTGTTGTCCCATGCGTCCCCAGCCTCACTTTGGCCACCAGCAAGTTGTACTCCTCACCATGTGCCTCTCCCAGTCGGAGAGCTCGGGGTCAGCATTCAAGTTCCGCGGGGAGTTGGGGTTGGGGATGGGAATCTTCCAGGTCCTATGGGAACAGCCGGTTAAGCTCCATGTACAGCTGTCAATGACTGTTGTCATCTCGATTTGTGATATTTTCCACATCCCTTCAACAGAGAACCTAGATTCTGTCCAGAACCAAAATCACCTTTTGATACCATGTTGTTGTTGTTGCTGTTCTAACTTGCTACTCTGCTGCTGTGATTGAATCATCTAAGCAAAAGCATCTCAGGTAATAAATGGTTTTTCATATGGTTCTGTCAGACCACAGTCCATCATACTGGGAGCTCAGCATAGAAACTGAAGTTAGAAAATGAAACCAGAAGACGTGGACATACATTGTCTCCTGGCTTGCTCTCTTGCTCGGTCACTGTCCAATGCTCAGCTTGCTCTCTCACCCAGCCCACTTGCTGAGGGATATTGCCACGCTCGGTACAAGAGCCTTGCCACATCAATCATCAACAGTATTTCTCACAGACACAGAAACTAGCCATCTGATGAGAGCACATTCCTCATCAGATGAGGCTCCTTCAGATAACTGTAGCTCTAAAATATTGAGAACTGGAGACAATTATGACACAGAGACGATAATAAATGAGGATTTTGTAAAAACCCAAAACCAATGAGCTAACTGTATCAAATCACAGGGGCCCCTGCCACCACATGAGGGAGTTCCAGTTGTGGCTGAGTCAGGACAAAATGTGAAGTGCACCTGTCTCAGAGCTAGGAAGGATACACTGGAATGGGGAGTTCGGAGGATGTGTTGACCTGGCATGAGGTGTCTTTAACCCTGGGTTCCCAGGTGAGTGTGGCCAACAAAGTGGCTACAACACCTGGAAAGTGAACAGAGAGGCAGGTTCCCCCATAGACCTGGAAATGGCTGCCCCCAAAGGACAGGACCTCTGGTCCAAGGAAGATATACTTTGTTAAAATGAATGAGAAACAATCTTCCACCTAATGTTAACTCCAAAACTGCGGAGTCACATATGGACTGGGAAGAGGGTGGTTTGAGAGGGGGAAATGAGGCCTTTGTCCTTTCAACCCTGTAAAACAGGATAGGGAGAGGCTGAGGGTTTAGAGTAGCCTTATTTTGACCTGGATGCTGTCTTGAAGAGCTCTCTGTCATGAGCAATACAGTGTGTCTAGGTCCTGTTAGTAAGAAAGGCTTAACACAAGTAAGGGGTTAGTAACTAAATCAATTGCGGTGGAAACAGTCTGATTTCTTGTTAGTCACAGAATAATAAAGTGCCACACATAAAATAGACAGCCACAAGGGGGCGGTAAAGGCTACCCAGCAGATTCCTCCACTTGGACAGAGGAGAAAATGAAGACAGGACAGCAACTGTGAGCCATGTAGCAGGGTTCCAAATCTGCTCTCCAGCCTTCCTAGCGATGAAGACCAGGGGCACACCACCCACTACACCAGGCTCTGGAACATTTTCCAAGCCCTTTGTGGCTACAACTCTCCAGTTCATCCACTCTATTGTGGTTCCATGTTCCTTTAGTCATCTCCCTCCACAAATACTCAAGAAAAATCCAAAAACCAAGGCACACAGTCACAAATCTGACAAACAAGGCACTGACACAAAGAACAATGACACATCTTTACCGTCAGCCTTTCAACCCTTCATTTGGGAGTCCTGAGGGTCTTGAGGTTCCAGTCTTTGCAGCAAGATGTTATGCCCAAGTCACAAAGACCCCAAAGACCACCAAGGAGCCTATTGCAATGCAAACACACAAAGGACTTTATTATGAGCTCAGTAACGATGATTCTCACCAGTCAACCTCACATCAAGTCCAAAGTGAGAGACCAAGTCTAAGCATGCTGGGTAATTATTGTAGTTACAGCAAGATTGGAGAATTTCCGTACAGGTCAGCAACTTAATATTTTAAAAACTGTACGTCTGGCAAATCTGCAGGAACAAAACAAGGGGACAAAACTATCTGACAATCATGATGGGTAGGCTAACTTTTTTTTTTCCATATAAGGTGTATTAGTTAGTTATCTATATGTAGCTTAACCCTACTGTTGTACCTTGACTGGCTGTTGATAAGGGGGGAGTTTGTCATAGGATATTTGTTCAAGTGGACTTTATGTATACTTAAAAATTGAACTGATTGGGCTTTACAAACTCATCTTTGTGTCTGAGCCCTTTATTATCGACAGAGACTCCTATTCAACCACAAGTCATGCCTGCCAGTACAATAGGTATGTTGTCTAAAGACCTACCTCACTATCTGTTACTGCAGACCCTAATATTAGTTGCCCTCACCACTGGAACAGAATACTAGTGGAAATTATCTCTCCCCCTGTGCATGCTTCCTAAAGATACCACAGATAATCCCCTCCTGCCCTTCCTTTCCTGCCGCATCCCTGTGTCTCAGACCCCACTTGAGCAGACAGTTCCTGTTCAACCAAATGCCATGCTTGAAAGGACACAGGTAAGCTTTCCATAAATCTACCACACTATTTGCTATCCCAAATGCAATTTTCACAGTTGCCCCTAGCACTGTACGGAACACAAGAGGCAGCTTTACCTCTGACCTGTCTATGTCTCCTTGTGGGTTACTAAGATCATCCCTTCATGACTGCCTCTTGTCCCAGCTTTCAACATTAGCAAGCATTCTCTCTTGAACATACCCACCAAGCAGTTCAGTAAAACAGACAACACTCAGCCAACACACTCTGTAAATCCAGACATCAAACAGTAACCCAGGAACAAAACTCCCACCCAAATAAAACAAACCCAGAAATCACTACCTTGACCAATGATCACCTCAAACCCAGATGCCTAGACACTAGCTTAGGAATATAATAAATAACATAGAAGAAAATATGTCACCAAGAAATCCAAGCTATCCTATCACAGCAGGTCCTGAGGAATTAAAATATGCAACAGATATGGTGCAAAAATGGTTGTTTGGGGGAAGGGAGAGGAGTGAGAACCTGGGGAAGGGATAGAAGGTACACAAGCAGACCTGCAGGAAGGCATACAGACAGGGAGCAGAGAAAGAACCATGAGGGTAGAGAAAGAGAATAGCGAGGGGGCATGTGTAGACAACAGAGATAGGGAACAAAAATAGAGATCTGCTGTAGCTGGTGGTCCACAACCTGGCAACAGCAGCATATATACACATTAGAGGTTTTATACAGATATAAACATGTTAATGATTTAAGAGATATTTATGTCCAGTAAAACTTTTTTAAAAAAATAAATATACAAAGACTGGAAGATCCAGCACAGGGCTTGTGTCTTATCTTCTAAATTAAACAACAACCATTTTCATTTGTTCAGCTTTGTTGAATTAAAATAATCACAGCAGGACTTTTTTATTAGTTATTTTATTTATTTACATTTCAGATGTTATCCCCTCTTCCCATCCCCCCATAAAGCCCTATCCCATTCCTTCTCCTCCTTTTAGCTTTTATACTATTTTAATTATATGCAAGTATTAAGGTCAGTTCTGCATTGAGGAACTAGCAATACAATAGATGCAAATAGTCATGGAACAAGCAAGACAATAAACACAAATAGTCAAAGAACAATCAAGGCAATAAACAAAGCCCTATAATCATTCCTATGATCACTATTTATAAGGACTTAGCAGGATGACCACAATATCTGAGCCTACATCACTGTCCTAGCCCAAAGTCATTTTCATGCCTCAAGTCTCCTTCTTGGTTCTAGCCTAAGATTTACATTCCTGCCTGAAATTATTTCTTTGTTCTATCCTATGACTTAGATTCCTGCCCAAAATAATTTCTTTGTTCTAGTCTAAGATTTAG
Source organism: Rhabdomys pumilio (assembly GCA_030674055.1). Taxonomy (NCBI): domain Eukaryota; kingdom Metazoa; phylum Chordata; class Mammalia; order Rodentia; family Muridae; genus Rhabdomys; species Rhabdomys pumilio. The sequence goes on from JANHMN010001333.1 coordinate 7,739, forward strand.
ATTCCTGTCTGAAGCCCATTTCTGTGTATTTGGTCAATGTCAGATTCCTGTCAAGCAGCCTCAAAAGCTCTTCACATGTCTCCCTTTTTTTTATTTCATAAACAAGACTGAACGTGTTTTACGTCATTCTGCCAAAGATGTCTTCCTTACCCATTGTGGAATAAGCATTATCAAAAATAATGCAATTCTGTCTTAGGTTAGTAAGGCTCAGTGCAGAATCTTACCCATTCTTGGCTTAACAGTTTGTTAAACTAATAACTCTGACTGGGGGTCCATTTTCAGTTTCAAGTCATGTACTCTGGCTGGCAACATGTTGATGTTGTTTTAAAAAAGCTTTTACACGATGGGCAGGAATAAAAGCATTCCAGGACAAAAAAGGGCTAGTGTGATAAAGCTATATATGCCATTCTTGAAGCTTGAACAAAATGCAAATACTGACCTCAAGCAATGGATAATTTTATCAGTATTAGCTGCAACATCAAAGCTCAACAGAGCAGCATTCTTTAAATTCATAAGCTCACTATGCAAAGTTAAAACATCAAGAGAGGTGTTAGAATTAATGCCAAATACACTGCAAATGTTTTTAAACTTTTTCCTAATTATAATGGCTATCATTGTAAATTATAGAAGTAACACAATTCCATTGGTATTTGACATGACACTCGAGATGTTTCCTTCTCTTAAACTCTAAACCTCCTTTCAATAATTTGAATAGAATAAAGAGCATCGATCTAATGTTCCAAATGCCTATCTAAATATTCTTGTATATTCAACACATTAGTAACATTTTTTGCTAAATTATTAACAAAAGTAGCTTGTAGGGCCATGAAAGGGGTCTTGGTTTTGGTCAAAGCACTGGCTGGAAAGCCCAGAGACCCAACAGGTGTCCATTGTCTGTAAGGAACAGGCAGCTATTCTGCTGGGCTCCTGGAATCCAGGCTCCTAACACGTGGTGTGGAACTCTGTTGGAACTCCAGTCACGTTCAGAGCAATGCAGCCCCACCCAAAAAAAAAACACAGGTAGAGGGTGTGACTACAGACCTCAGGCCCTAGAGAAATTTACATACTAATGGGAAGCCTGAAGGCCAGAGGGCAGAGCCAATTAAACATTCTTCCTCAGCTCCTCCCTGCTTTCTCCCTCCCTATTTAATTCAGATTTGCCCTGAGTTTCATAAAGGCGTACATCCAGATTCAACCATCATCCATCATGCCCACAAAGCCATTTTGGAAACCCAAGGACTTTCTCATGTCATTGGGGCTGCGCTGGGAGGAAACATGGAAAAGGCCTTTAATGTAGCTACAGTTGCAGTGCCTAACTTCCTGCCTGGAGGAACTTTCAGTGTTCCCAGCCACCCTACCCACAGTAGCTGTCTTCTTGTGTCACAGCAATTGCAGAAGCAGTGGTGCTAGCAATTAATGTAATTAAAGCTGTTGTACCAGCAATAATCAAACCCACTACCCTCTTGCTTCTGCTTAAAGCCTAACTCACTTCTTCCAGTACTTGCAAGCTTTTTTTCAGAAGACCAAGTCCTGTAATACTCAGGACAATAAGACAAAAACTGATTGATAGACCCCTCCCCCCATAACAGACAACAGCAGAGCTTCTTAAATAGTCCTAAACCTCTACCAAATAAGAGGACATGGCTAGTCAGTATTGGTACAATTTGGAAGGGGAGTAACTATGTAGGTAATGTGAATTTTTTTCCTGATGTACTGAGTAAAGAATTTTTAATGTACTGATTATAGAATATCTACAGTCTCATAAGAAATACTTTTGTCAATTTTCTGTAAGCAAAACCAATAATATTTTTTCTAGGGTGACCTATGACATTTTGAAAACTGGTGCCACTGAGAACTTATAGAAAGGGAATATACATTGCTTATTCCTCACGCTTGAATAATTATTCTCACAATAGATTGTGAATTTATTTATTAAACCTATTGTATCTCACTGTACTAGCAAATAAAAAAATGTTAGAATGGTCTAAAGATGAAAATAGTTTTAATAAAGAAGGATTTATATGTAGAATAGGAAATGTCCAAAATGAGAAGAAAAATATACAAGGCCTTTGAAAGTTCTGAAGTAATAAGTGAGGTATTTAAGGCACTTTGATTATGAGACTTAAAAAGAAATACATATGGCATTAAAGACTCTGTCCTCAGATCAACATTTATGACAAACTGGCTGTAATCTAAGTTTAATTCTATCCTCTATCAAGTCTACATTGAGGAGAGGTACAATACAGGGATAACTTCCTCAGAGCTTCCAAGGTAAGTCATAGTCAGTCCAAGCAAGAATATAGAGTAATGTTTATTCAGTAAGAGGGAAAATAGTACAACGATACGCTTGATGATACAGAGATCTTCAGAAGCTCGAGTGATAACCTAGACATGTAATTGTGTTTATTTTTCCCTTCCTTTGTCCTTCTTGCTCCATCCCCACTGGCACCAGCCCCACTCACTCTGGCCCAAAGGTTTTTTTTTTTTTCTATTATATATAAGTACACTATAGCTGTCTTCAGACACCCCAAAAGAGGACATCACATCACATGGCTGTGAGCCACTATGTGGTTGCTGGAATTTGAACTCATGACCTCTGGAAGAGCAGTCAGTGCTGTTAACTGCTGAGCCATCTCACTAGCTCTAGATATGTAATTTTAATTGGCCTTAACAGAACATAAATAGAAGTCGATTTTGATAAATATGGAATCTTAAGCATGCATAGGTAAAGAATAGTCACTTAAAAATGCAGTATGTCTATTTAGCAATTGAAAAGACAACAGTTCTCAAAATTATGTTTGCTATTATTAAATGTTATTTAGAAAATAAATTATTATTCCACACCAGATACATGTTCTGCATGAACAGGTCTGAAGAAGCAAACAGCTGGTTCAAGTTATATCCTTTTTTGAAGGGCTCTGAAATACACTCCAATTCATAATAGAAGAGTATTTCACCTTACAAAACATAACTCATTTTAATAATGATGCTAAAATATTTTCTCAAAATTTAATTCTTTATATATCACATAAGATTGTAGTAGAGCAGAGACAGTGGTCGAATCTAAACTTATACTGGCTAGTCTAAAATTCCTCAAGTGTTTTCACCAAACTACTAGCCTTACAAGAAGGCCAAAAAAAAAATCAGTCTTCTACACACAACACAAACCATGACATTGGTTCTTAATGGTATTTTTTGCCTATTCTCTTCCTATAATAAGCATGACTCTGCCCTAATTATGTCATTAACTGCATCCTAAATAGAAATTATAACAGTCCCAAGAGTCTGACTTTTGTGTATTGTGGATATTATCCCACTCACATAACACACTCCTTCCATGCATGCTGTCTTCAACGATTGTCTTATTTTCAGGATCTTTGTCCTCTCTTCAGTTTTATTTTGACCCCTTAGAAGGACTCTTCTTTAAGGCACCATAACTGCTGCTCTTTTTATATCACCCCTTTCATCAGTTCAAAACTGTAGGAAGATCCATTGTACAAACACCAAAAAGCACAGATATCCTCTCAAAGGTGACTACAGTGCCAGCCCACTCATATTCTTTTTGCCAGAGCATCCCCGGTGATGGATTCATGGAAAGCCCAGAGAATGTGTGAAAAACCTGAAGAATGACAAAGGCTAAACAGAGGAATGTAAGACATATTGCCAACCATCCATTTGTTCAAATTAGGTAAGGAAGGTAGTTCAGGTATTTGTGGTGGCCATGCAAACCAGAGGATAGGAATTCCATAAAATGGACCCTTGAAGAAAACCTAAGGTGCTGACTGGATCTAATATTCTTTGAGAGTTATGGATTATATGTAGATCCATTGAGCATGCTGGGGAGTGAGAAAATCTGTTGTACATATTATCCTTTGTGGATATATCTATCCATTAATATACCATGGTCTATCACACCATGGAATCAAAGACTATAAAAATTCCCAGAACAAGCATCCTGAAGTGCATACACACACACACACACACACACACACACAC
>JANHMN010001334.1:0-11730 GCA_030674055.1 Rhabdomys pumilio
ACCCCAAAGGGTATATAGGTGGGGCAAAAGTTCAACTCTGCCTCTCTTTCCGCCATGCTTGGGAAAATAAAACACGTGCTGTGATAGAATCCTGTGTGTTCGCGTGAGTTCCTGCGGGCAGGGATATCGCACGGGCTACAACTGGTGCTGAAAACCAGGGAACCTAACATCACCGCACCAAGGGAGCCTTCACTCGCGGAGTGGATTCAGAAACGTAGCATAAAGGTAAACTCTGAGAGATATGTTTGGTCTTGAATTGTTTCAGTTTCCCCCCCCCCCAAGGGATAGGAGCTCCGGTACAGCATTAGCAGTGCTTGCATTCTTCTTTTTGGTTTTACGGGAGGGGAAAAACCACTCAAATATCGTGGCAGGTCAGGAAACATTAGAGGAGCCACAAGGCAGACTGTCAGAAACAGAGTTGAGTAAAGGGCTAGCCAGAAAAAATGCACGCAAGAGTACAGACGAGGGAGGCAGAGCTCCAAAAAAGAAGCTGGAGGATTTGGGGCTTGATGGTTCAGAAATAGGGGAACTAGAGGTTCATGAGGAGGAAGAATACTATGCAGATAGGCTGCCAGCACAACAAGATGGAGGGCGAGAAAAGACAGGATAGGGGAACCACGTGGCTTCCCAGCCAGCTGCGCACTCCCAGCTCCCTGTCCCCAGCATACTTCCGCGTTATGCGGGCAAGCACCGTTCAGATTCCTTCCTTTCAGAGGAAGACAAAAAAAGGATGTTACAAGCTTTTCTGGTGTTTGAGGCTGCGGAGGGAGGTCGCGTCCACGCGTCGATAGAATATAATACAATTAAGGAACTTGCTGAATCAGTTAGCAAATATGGAGTCGATGCTAATTTCACAGTCATGCAACTCGAGAGACTTGCCGCTGTGGCAATGACTCCAAATGATTGGCAGAATACAGTAAAGGCTGCTCTCCCTAATATGGGACAGTACTTAGAATGGAAAGCCTTGTGGCACGATGCTTCTCAAGTACAGGCAAAGGCCAATGCTAATGCGGAAGGCAATCAAAGGCAGTGGACATTTGAATTGTTAACGGGGCAGGGACAGTTTGCTAACGACCAAATAGAATATTATTGGGGGGCTTATAGTCAAATCTCCGCTGCCGCCATTAAGGCGTGGAAGGCTCTTTCAAAGAAAGGTGAAACTGGGGAACATTTAACCAAAATCTTGCAGGGTCCCCAAGAGCCATTCTCGGACTTTGTTGCTAGGATGACAGAAGCAGCAGGCAGGATTTTTGGAGATCCAGAATGGGTTAAGCCATTGATAGAACAATTAGTATATGAAAATGCCTCACCAGAATGTAAGACAGTTATTACCCCTAGAAGAGACAAAGGGTTGACAGACTGGATTAAAATCTGCCAAGGACTAGGAGGCCCACTAACTAATGCTGGTCTCGCTGCAGCCATTTTGCAAGGTCAAAATCACGCAAATCTTAGGGTACGTGAGGTCTGCTATAATTGTGGTAAACCAGGTCATTTGAAACGGGAATGTCGTACTCCCATACAAAAAAAAAACCTCCTGGGTTATGCACAAAATGCAGGAAGGGCTATCATTGGACTAATGAGTGTCACTCAGTTAAGGACATTCAAGGAACGATTATTCAGCATGACCCCTTCCCAGCAGGGAAAAATGAAGACAATCCAAAAAAACGGGTATCAGGGCCCCAGGTCTCAGGGCCCCCAAAAATATGGGACACAAGCTCAGGGCCAGAGGATGTTTGCAGCCGCAGAGCTACAAGAGGCTCCACAGGATTGGACCTCCGCTCCACCTCCCAATTCTTACTAATGCCACATGAGGGCGTACAGCCTGTCCCAGTTGATTTTAAAGGTCCCCTGCCCGAAGGAAGTGTCGGTCTTATATTAGGATGTTCCTCTCTTGCCTTGAAAGGGCTTGTGGTTCATCCTGGTATGATAGACCAAGACTATACTGGGGAACTTCAAGTTCTCTGTTCCTGTCCACAAGGTATATTTTCCATCTCCCCTGGGGATAGGATTGCTCAGTTAGTTATTCTTCCAAGTTTACATGATTGTTTCCCATCCACCGGGGTGCCCAGAGGTGCCAACGGACTTGGTTCTTCAGGAACCGACTTTGCTCACCTGGTAGTTGATCTTAAAACTAGACCCACTTTACAATTAATGGTAGAAGGGAAGAATTTTATAGGAATTTTAGACACAGGAGCTGATAAAAGCATTATTTCCTCCAAATGGTGGCCTAACGCATGGCCTGTTACACAATCATCCCATTCCTTACAAGGACTGGGATATGAGGCCAGCCCTACAGTCAGTTCACGCTCCTTGACTTAGCAGACACCAGAGGGTCAAACAGAAAGTTTTATACCTTATGTGCTTCCTTTCCCCGTTAATCTCTGGGGGAGAGACATCTTACAAGACTTAGGATTAACATTAACTAATGAATGTTCTCAGCAAGCTATTGGTATTATGAAAAGGATGGGATATAAGGAAGGAAAAGGTCTGAGCAGAAAAGAACAAGGAAGGTTAAACCCAATTTCACAAGAAAGTAATACAGGAAGACAAGGTTTGGGTTTTCTCTAGTGACCATTGAGGGTTCTATGCCCATACCCTGGCTTACAGAGGAGCCCGTGTGGGTTTCTCAATGGTCATTATCCTCTGAGAAATTGGAAGCTGTAACGCGCGTGGTATCCCTGCCCGCAGGAACTCACACGAACACGTGGGGAATCCTTTCGTGGTGATTTTATTCTTTTTACCTGAGTGGGGGAGACAGAAAGAGTAAGAAAGAGGAAGAACAGAAATACAGAGAGGGTTACCCGCAAGAGAGGAGGAGCCGCATGGCGCGTCTCGTTTTTATAGCCCGTGGGCGTGGTCATTCATGGTTAGCTGTTCACTCAAATTCCCAGGTTCCTTTGCGATATACATGCGCAGTTCAATGGCGTGACGCCGGGAAGTAGGCGTGCCCTAAGACCCTGTGCCCGGCGGCAAGGACCGCCCTCCACATCCGCCCCTTTTTGTTTATTGAATGACTGGATGGCGTCTGGTGCGACTCTGAATTATCTCTCTTGTAGAGGAAGGTAGAGGTCTAGTCCCTTGTGCAGAATATTGGGATATTGTAAAGAATTTCCACCCTGGTCGTTGAGTCCATGAGTGTACTTTTATCTACCCATCCCATTGCCTTTGACAGGGAGAGGATTTTGGCAATTCGACCTCTGTGCAACTAGACATGCCTTCAAGGAATCTATCTCTGAGGAACATCCTTTGTACATCACAGTGTACCTCTACCCAGAGATGTACAGAGCGCAGGCTTTTGTCTCACTGATCCAGTGCAATGGGTAGAACCCGTGGAGTGCAACAGCTGAGACCTTAAGTGCTAGTTATTGTGTAGCACAGACAGCCAGACCTTGGGGGAGAAACTTTGTTTTAAGGCAACAGGTACTTGGGCAATTATCGCCTAATTACACTTCTGTTGGGTTTTTTGAGTTTGCAGACCAACCAAGAATGTATTTACAGCCCAGGGTTATACTAAACAGGTCTGTTCTTCTCCACACTTCCCCTGATAAAAAATTCCCTTTTATCTTTATTAACAACAGGCCTATTCCCACCCAATTTTAATAGGAGAGGGCTGAAGATCTCTCAGGTTTTCCTCGAACTCTGGGATCCAGTTGTGCAGTAAAACCTAGAAAAGGGGAATCTCCGTCTCAGCTCCGCCTGTCCCGCCATCAGGAGTGACAGCAGGAGGGTCTTCATCTCTCTGGGCAGCAGGATCAGGCTGAGACTCCAAGATTCTTCGTGTTAAGCGTTCCGGCAGCCAAAATGGGTTGTCTTCTTCCTGTGGAAACACACAAACAGCTCCCCGGGACCGTATTAAGATAGGATCCGGGCCTTTCCATTGTCCAGTTAGAGCATCCTTCCACTTGACCATCTCTTTTGGTCTGTTAGGTTCTAAACAATGACGGTCAGCTGCCGTGTGGCCTTGGCTGTCCAGATTTAAAAAATTAAGGGTGAAAAGTATTATAGAAACGGTGACTCGTGGCACTGAGGGTAGAGCTTCCTCAACTCCCCCTTTTTGCTTTATAAAATAGGGCTTAAAGGTTTAATGAGTCCACTCTATAATACCTTGTAATCTTGTATTAACACAATTACAATTTTATAATAGGATGTTTTAAACTTTACTTGTAGATGTAGAAGGATGAATCCACATTAATGGTTTCTTTTGTCAAAGGGCTGCTATGGGCATATGAGTAGTAATAACACAAACGTCCAACAATCTATCAGTTTATATAATTGATCTGTTGTTAACTAACAGTTTACTCTACTTCTAATAAAGCTATCTCTCGTTTATAGTCAATTGTCAAGGGGAATTAGGACTTGTATCTCTTGAAAAATATCAAACAGAGGGTTAAATCCTCCTATGGTAAGCTTAAGATGAGGTTTTAGCCAATTAATATCTCTTAACAGCCTTTAAAATTCATTATCTGTGAATTAAAATTAAAAGCAAACCATTTTTTTTTGTATGTACACTTGTAAGTCAGAAGATGGCGCTAGACACCACCAGCAATGGTTGTGAGCCACCACGTGGTTGCTGGGAATTCAGTCTTTATATTTTTATAAGTCTAGCCTTTAACGGCTGAGACATCTCTCCAGCCCCAACTATCTATTTTTATTATAATTTTCTATGTCACAACCTGTTTAGGATATAACTGAGGTCTCAAATATTGAAAAGATATTGCCTTTGAATTCTTTTGGAGTAGCAATTACTCTAAGGTCTTTTAAAGCTCGTTATTTTGGAGCAAAGGCTTGTAGAAAAACTCCTTTAGAGGAAACCGCTAATAAAGTATCACACAATGAATATACACTAAAAGATTTAAATTCTTAAATTTTAGTATCAAAGTAACAACAATATTTATATGTAAAGCAATTAACCATTCTTCAGGGCAAATATTTCTAATGATATCACTTTATGGGCTCTTAAAATTTACGAATTTACCAAATGTAAACCTTTTACCTTTACCAGAAAAGGAATGGTATAAAAACATCTTTAATATCTATAATAATTCTATATGTTTTTACTGGAATGACAACTGGAGTAAGCAAGTTAGGCTGTAATGCCCCATTAATTTCATAAATCTTAAGTTTGAACTTTCTTTTGGATTAATTTGATAGCCAATCTTTTTTAGTTGAGTGAGAGTATCAGATAAAAGCCAATCTTGTCCTCTAAATATTGTTATATATATTGGAGGAGCCCAAACGTCTCATTTTTAACAACTTTGGAAGAAGCGGATGTAAAAGGAATTGAAACAAATTGAACAATTTTTATTAGTAGGTACATTCATAACTCATGGAGGGAAATAGGCATAATTTTAATGTCTCTAGTATTATCATAACTCTTTGCCCACAGACTGTTTTAAAAGTCTTTGGCTCTTAGATCTATCCCTCCTCCAGCAAGAAACAAGCAAGGCAAAAGAGGAATTCCGCACCCATTTCTAGGATCTGGTCGTGAAGACCCAGGACAAAAGAAAAGTTTAGCACCTGAGCTTCCACAGAGCTCAGTCTGTATAGTCTTAATTCAAATGTAAATGTTCTTAGCCTCTGGCCTGTTTTCTGAGGCCTAGCCTTTTGTCGGCCGGAATTGCACTGTAAATTTTTCTTTTTTAACTTAGATTTAAACCTTAAAAGATATGCGTATCTTTTTTCTATAAACATGGGCAAATCAAAAAATCTCAAACTCATGATTGAACTACCAACTGTAGCCAATGGAATATTGGCAGTTTAACTATGATTTTATGTTTCTTCTCCCACATTAGAGCATAACCATAATTTTAAGAAACAAAGCCAATTTTTAAACTATCTATTTTCTCTAAAATTAGTCTCTAAAACTAACACCAAGAAGATTACCTATATGTTATAAAATCTTGTTGCCAATTCTTATATATGAATGCATGATAGTGCAGCTTTTAATATCTCACTAAAAAGACATTGTTCTTAAATTTTATCTTTACACACCTGGTTTCTGAATGACTCTAACACTGAGTTACCAATCTTGAGCCAACCTTTGTTGCCAAGGTTGTAAAAAATTTTTTAATCATACTCAATAATCTATAGGTTGAAAATCTATAACCAAGACATGAAGAATATATTTTTATACCTTAAAACTAATTAGAAACAAGAATGATGGGACAACACTTCTATATATTTGGACCAAACAAAATTTCTTGCTTTTTCTAGTTGTAATTTTAAGAGAGGAGCACCTTGTTACAGCAATTCTTCTAAGACGAATTGTAGAGTGAAAAATTATGAAGACCATCTTACAAAATATACACTGGCTCACTAGTTCCAGGAAGGTGGAAATGAATGTAGGCTTTTGGGCCTTACTGCCCTATCCATTCCTCAAGCCTCAGGGAAGAGAATCCACCTATGGGTGGGGTAGGCCCAAAGCAGGAAGACACATTTCTGGCCACAAAGAAAAACAAAAGCATGTCCAGACAAGTCTTAACTAGCCATCCTGCCACCTCTGCAAGTCGCTGACACTAGAATTAACCAAACATGTGCAACCGCGCCAAACCCTTTTGTCTTTTTCTACCCCTATTCATAAATGCCCCCTGCCTCTGGGGTTTGGGTTTGAAATCCCCCGTCTCCTGCGTGGGATGGGTTTCAACCCAAGGGCCCTTATTACTAAATTACCATATACAATTGTATCCTCTCAAACTCACGATTGAGTGTGCGTGGGTGAGCACCGGTCCAGACTGGAGGTAGGGTCCTTTAAAACCACTCTTAGCTTCCTTACTGAATCTAAGAACTTGTTGTTCCCTTTAAAAGCAGCTTATACCGACAATTAGCTGTTAGGAAGGCTTTTTATTCAGCTTAGCTCAGCTCAGCTCTAGCTACAGATGTTAAACAAGCTTATCAGCCGCTGCTCGGCATTTTAAAACTGTCTTTGAAAACCAAGTTAAACTCGAGCAAGGGTTGAATCAAGCAATTTAAACGATCTTTTGAACATTAAACATAGAACACCATAAGACATAGACCACCAATCATTCATACCATGAGACACGTGGACAGAGACACACACAGAGACACGTGGACATTGGCGCGCCAAAGACAAATATTACGGAGGATCTTTTTCGAAATGAGTAACAGCTGGTTTTAGCCTACAAGGGTCGAGATGAGCGAATGCATCTGGATACCATTTAATAATCTTTGTAGAGGATGCACCAAAATCTTGTCTGCCGTTTAAAAGATCCTGCCTGCCTGCCGTTTTAAGAATCCTGCCTGCCTGCCGTTTTAAAAATCTTGTCTGCCTGCCGTTTTAAAAATCTTGTCTGCCTGCCGTTTTAAAAATCTTGCCTGCCTGCCGTTTTAAAAATCTTGTCTGCCTCCGCCTTCCAAGTGTTGGGATTAAAGGCATGTGCTATTATCGCCCGGCGGTCTTCCTCTGAAAGGAAGGAATCTGAGCAGCTTGTCCGCGTAAGGCGGAAGAGCGCTGGGGATCGCAAGTTGGGAGGACGCGGCTGGCTGAGACGCCACGCAATTCCCGCCTTCCAACTTCTCCCGTTCTCCATCTTGTGATGCCCGCTGCTTATCTTTATGAATCTCGCAAAACTCTCCCGGGGCTTTTTTTCCCCAAATTCCCCGACCGAGGGTCTGCGGAAGGGCCTGAACCTTTTCGCGCGTTTCTATTCTCTTCTTGAGTGGCTAGCCTTTTCCTCGACTCTGTTTCTGACCGTCGGCCCGTTTCCACGATCTTTAAATGATTTTTTTCCCTCCCATAGAGCTAACAGGACGAGTATGGCCACTGCTACCACGGCGGCCAAGGCTATTGAAACTCCTGTCTCTTGGGGGAGGAGCTGGCTCAATTCCAGACCGAACATGTCTCTCAAGAGTTTACCTTACCACGTCACCACGATTCTGGATCCACTCGGAGCACAGAGATCGCTCGCTCGGTGCGGTGATGTTATAATCCCGGGTTTCGTTCACCAGATGTAACGCGCGTGGTATCCCTGCCCGCAGGAACTCACACGAACACGTGGGGAATCCTTTCGTGGTGATTTTATTCTTTTTACCTGAGTGGGGGAGACAGAAAGAGTAAGAAAGAGGAAGAACAGAAATACAGAGAGGGTTACCCGCAAGAGAGGAGGAGCCGCATGGCGCGTCTCGTTTTTATAGCCCGTGGGCGTGGTCATTCATGGTTAGCTGTTCACTCAAATTCCCAGGTTCCTTTGCGATATACATGCGCAGTTCAATGGCGTGACGCCGGGGAAGTAGGCGTGCCCTAAGACCCTGTGCCCGGCGGCAAGGACCGCCCTCCACAGGAAGCTGCTACAAGGTTGATCAAAGAACAAGTACAGCTTGGTCATTTAGAGCCTTCCACTTCTCCTTGGAATACACCTATTTTTGTCATAAAAAAAGAAATCAGGGAAATGGAGACTTCTCCATGATCTAAGGGCCATTAATGCACAAATGCGGCTGTTTGGCTCAGTGCAACGAGGCCTACCTCTGCTCTCTGCTTTACCTAAGCAATGGAGGATAATAATTATAGACATTAAGGATTGCTTTTTTTCTATTCCCCTACACCCACAGGATAGGCAAAGATTCGCATTTACCCTGCCTGCTGTTAATCACCTTGAACCAGACAGGAGGTATCAGTGGAGAGTCTTGCCCCAGGGTATGGCAAATAGCCCCAACATATGCCAGCTATATATACAAAGAGCCCTTGAGCCAGTTAGGAAAAAATTTCCTTCCTTATTAGTGGCCCTTTTTATGGATGATATTCTTATTTGTCATAGGGAATCAGTTATTTTACAAGCCTCATACCCTCTACTAATTAAATCATTGGAACAATGGGGCCTACATATTACCACAGATAAGGTCCAAATGTCAGAAGTAGGCTCCTTTCTAGGAACAGTGATTTATCCGGAAAAAATAGTTCCTCAGAAATTAGAGATTCACAGGGACCATTTACATACCTTAAATGATTTTCAAAAATTATTAGGTGATATAAATTGGTTAAGACCATTTTTAAAAATCCCCTCTGCTGAACTAAAACCTTTGTTTGACATTCTGGAAGGGGACACCCACCCTTCCTCACCAAGGGCCTTAACGCCGGCTGCAAGCCGCGCCCTACAAGTGGTAGAAAAGGCCTTACAAAATGCCCAATTAAAACGTATTGATATAAACAAACCTTTTGATTTATGTGTTTTTAAGACCAGACATTTACCAACTGCTGTGTTATGGCAAGATGGGCCCCTGCTATGGATCCATCCTAATGAATCCCCCGCAAAGATTATTGAATGGTATCCAGATGCAGTTGCTCAACTTGCCCTTCATGGACTAAAGGCAGCTGTTACTTATTTTGGAAAAGATCCTAAAGCTTTAATAGTGCCATATACTGCACATCAGGTTCAAACATTAACTGCTACCTCTGATGTTTCGGCGGTGTTGGTCACTTCCTTTAATGGTCAAATAGACAATCACTATCCTAAGCATCCTATTTTACAATTTGCCTTAACTCAAGCTGTTGTGTTTCCTCAAATTATATCTCAGAAGCCGCTCCCAGATGGAGTGGTTGTTTACACAGATGGGTCAAAGGCAGATGTGGGTGCCTATGTAATTGATGATAAAGCCACAGTCAGACAATACCATGAGACTTCACCTCAGGTTGTGGAATGCTTGGTAGTATTAGAGGTTCTTGAAACCTTCCCAGGTCCTTTAAATATTGTTTCAGATTCCCTTTATGTAGTAAATGCAGTTAGGGTTCTGGAAGTTGCTGGGTTAATTAAGCCCTCTAGCAAACTTACAAAGGTCTTCCAAAAGATTCAATTTATCCTAGTCAATAGGAGATCTCCTGTTTTTATTACACATATCAGGGCTCACTCAGGTCTACCGGGACCAATGTCCCGTGGAAATGACCTGGCAGACCGAGCCACAAAGTTAATAGCTGTTGTCTTATCTCCAAAATGGACCTTGGCCAAAGATTTCCATAAAAGATTTCATGTAACCACTGAGACTTTACGTCGGAGATTTAACATAACCAGAAAAGAGGCTAGGGATATAGTGACTCAATGTCAAAATTGTTGTCAATTCTTACCAGCACCTCATATTGGAATTAATCCATGAGGAATTCGGCCACTACAAATTTGGCAAATGGATGTTACTCACATCCCATCCTTTGGCAAATTGCAATATTTACATGTTTCTATTGATACTTGTTCTAGAATTATATTTGCTTCTCCATTGACAAGAGAAAAGGCTGCTTATGTCATTCAGCATTGCCTTGAGGCATGGAGTGCCTGGGGAAAGCCTAAAATTCTTAAAACTGACAATGGACCAGCTTACACTTCGCAGAAGTTTAGACAATTCTGCCGCCAAATGGAGGTGACCCATCTAACAGGTCTACCGTACAATCCTCAAGGACAAGGAATTATAGAGTGGGCTCATCGCACTTTTAAGTCCTATTTAATAAAGCAAAAAGGGGGAGTCGAGGAAGCTCTACCCTCAGTGCCACGAGTCACCATTTCTATAATACTTTTCACCCTTAATTTTTTAAATCTGGACAGCCAAGGCCACACGGCAGCTGACCGTCATTGTTTAGAACCTGACAGGCCAAAAGAGATGGTCAAGTGGAAGGATGTTCTGACTGGACAATGGAAAGGCTGGGATCCTATTTTAATAAGATCCCGGGGAGCTGTTTGTGTGTTTCCGCAGGAGGAAGATAGCCCATTCTGGCTGCCAGAATGCCTAACTCAAAGAATCTTGGAGTCTCAGCCTGATCCTGCCCAGAGAGATGAGGACCCTCCTGAAGACGGTGATATTTTGGCTGACACTGCTGATGGTGGGACAGGCGGAGCTGAGATGGAGATTCCCCCTTTCTAGGTTTTACTGCAGAACTGGACCCTAGAGTTCGAGGAAAAGCTGAGAGATCTTCGGCCTTCTTCTTCTTTTAAAAATGGGTGGGAATAGGACTGCTATTAATAAAGATAAAAGGGAGCCTTTTAATAAAGCATATAGGAGAGGTGTGGAGAGGAACAGGCCTGCTTGGTATAACCCTATGCTGTGGACACATTATTGGTTGGTCTGCAAACTCAAAAAACCCAACAGAAGTGTGATTAGGCAGTAATTGCCCAAGCACCTGCTGCTTTAGAACAAGGTCCCTCCCCTAAAGTCTGGCTGTCTGTGCTACAAAGTAGCTAGCGCTTGAGTTCTCAGCTGATGCACCCCACGGGTTCTACCCATTGCACTGGGTCAGTGAGACAAAAGCCCGCTCTCTGCACATCTCTGGGTAGAGTGTATACTGTGATATACAGGGGATGTTCCTTAGGGATAGATTCCTTGAAGGCATGTCTAGTTGCACAGAGGTCGAATTGCCAAAATCCTCTCCCTGTCAAAGGTTAATGGGATGGGTAGATAAAAGTACACTCATGGACTCAACGACCAGGGTGGAAATTCTTTACAATATCCCAACATTCTGCACAAGGGACTAGACCTCTACCTTCCTCTACAAGAGAGATAATTCAGAGACGAACCAGACCGCCATACGGTCTCATTTTATAAACTAAAGGGGACAGATGTGGGAAGCTGTCCTTGCTGACACCTGACCGTGCGTGTAATAACAAAACCATGCATGCGCAGCAACTTGGGAACGCCTAATTTCCGACGTCACATCCTCCACTAGACTGTGCATGTCAGTGGCAGGGAAACCTGGGAGTTTGAGCAAGCAGCCAATCATAATTGTCCACCCCAAAGGGT
>JANHMN010001335.1:0-11720 GCA_030674055.1 Rhabdomys pumilio
TGCATCTTCATGGTCCTGACAGTGCCACTGATGGAGTCCCACTTTCTGTCCTGTGCTGGTCTTAAGCTCTGGGTTTCTGTGAACCTCGCCTCAGCTTTTCAAGAAGCTAGGACTTCAGGCAAGCCTGGTTTATTTTAAAGAAGAAAGTGAGGCCTAGAGAGCCCAGCTATATTGTTGTGATTGGTAATGCATTTGTTTACTTGCTCTGCCATAGTTAACTTCTGAAGCACTTCAGACAATGAGAACACGCCAAGGAGCATGGACAAGAGTCCCTGGAGCTTCCTTTAGACTGAGGAAGAAAGAGGAGGTGACCTGTTGGTTGTGGGAATTGGGACACGACAAAGTCATCAAGGTCGCCCAGAGGGGGCTGCTGAGGCCCAGCATTGGTGTCACTTTGTGAAGATCATGCAGAACCGTGCTGGAAGGGCGAGGGGACACCGCTTCATGTTGAGAACTGTGGGTTCTAGAGGCAAGAAGTGGGTGGAGCTGTCTCAGGAATCCAGAGGAGACTGAATGAAAGAGAAGGTGCTGCTATTTCTTTAGGGATTATGGGACTGTTTAGATGGTTTCTTTGCTCCTGATTTAACTTTGATACCTGGTATCTGTCTAGAAAATTATCTATTTCATCCAGATTTTCCAGTTTTGTTGAGCATAGGCTTTTCTAGTAGGATCTGATGATTTTTTAAATTTTCTCAGTTTCTGTTTTTATTTCTCCCTTTTCAGTTCTGATTTTATTAATTTGGATACTGTCTCTGTGCCCTCTGGTTAGTCTGGCTCAGGGTTTATCTATCTTGTTGATTTTCTCAAAGAACTAGCTCCTGGTTTTGTTGACACTTTGTGTAGTTCTTTTTGTTTCTACTTGGTTGATTTCAGCCCTGAGTTTCATTATTTCCTGCCTTCTACTCCTCTTGGGTGTATTTGCTTCTTTTTGATGTAGAGATTTCAGGTGTGCTGTCAAGTTGCTAGTGTATGCTCTCTTTCCTTTCTTTTTGTAGACACTTAGAACTATGAGTTTTTCCCTTAGCGCTGCTTTCATTGTTTCCCATAAGTTTTGATATGACAGAGCCTTCATTTTCAGTCACCAAAGGTAGACGCTGATGTGGATGCCAGGAAGTGCATGCTGACAGGAGCTGTCTTTTTAGAGGTCTGCCAGAGCCTGACATATACAGAGGTGGATGCCCACAGATAACCATTGAACTGATCATGGGGTTCCCAATGGAGAAGTGAGAGAGAAGAATGTAGGAGATGAAAGGGTTTGCGGCCCCATGGGGAGAGCAACAATACCAACCAACCAGAGCTCCCAGGGTCTAAACTACCAGCCTGGGAGCACAAAGGGAGGGACCCATGACTCCAGATGTATATGTAGGGGAGGATGGCATTGTCTGGCATAGGTGAGAGAGGAAGTCCTTGGTCTAGTGAAGGCTGGATGCTCTAGTGTGGGGGAATTTGTGGGGTGGGAGGTGGGAGTGGGCAGGTGGGTGGGGGCACATTCTCATGGAGGCAGGAGGAGGGGGGAATGGGATAGGGATTCCTGGGTGGGAGGGAAATGGGGAAAGAAGATCACATCTGAAATGAAAAAAAAATTCAATTAAGAAAAAGGAAAAAATAAATAAAATTTAAGACAAACAAAAAAGAATGAATTATTGAAAAAAAAAAAGGAAGAAAGAATGCAGGTGGGCTGATTGTGCGTGCTCCAGCTTTGCCTGAAGCTGGATGAGAGACTGGAAAGGCCAGAAAGGAAACGAGGGAGAGTAGTTCAACTGTGGAGAACTTGCCTAGCATACGTGTCTCCGGCTTGCATCCAGGAAAACAACAAATTAAAGCAAAATGAAAGAATTGTGTTGTTTGTTTGTTTGTTTGTTTGTTGTATTAACAATCACCTTGCTGGTAAAGAAATTCTGCTGTTCTAAGGGTGATATGGTGGCCAGGAGGCAGCGCAGCTATCAGCGAAGGCGAGAGCAGATGACCAGCTCCATGGGAGAGAAACGTGTTCATCAGTTGGCAGGCTCGTGAGCCCATTCTAGAAGGAGGCAGGAGGCCTCGGATGATTAGCTCGAGTCTGCTGAGTGTCCTGTGAACTGTTATTTGTTTATTTTTTCAGGCCAAGCTGGGAGTTAGACTTTTGCCACAACATTTTCATTCTGCCTTTTCCCTTTAATTCCATTGTTTTGAGACAGGATTTCACATCGCTCCAGTTGGCTTCAAACTCACAATTTACCTGAGGATGACGGTTAATCCCCTTTCAAGGATTAGGATTATAAATGTGTGTCACCACCCTTGCCTTCAGTGAGGACTTAGCCAACTTCTTCCCAGTCTTGCTTGAAATCCAGCTCTGAGTCCTGCCAGCCACACTGGGGCAGGTAAAAGCCCTCTCTCTGGTGACAGTGCACAAAGACCAAGTCCTGGGTTCAGGCTACTTACCCAGGTTCTCACTCCCCTTGCAGATGGCCATATGTCTTCTACCTCTGTATATCGTTTTTCCAGGTTCTGCTCCAGGGAGCAAGAAGCCCCAGAAGTCCCATTCTGTCCAGCCCCCCATGGTCCCTGTAAGCTTGACTTGCCCACTCCAGCTTGGCTCTGGAGGCACATTAAAGTAAGCCTCAAATGCCTGCTCTAAGGGGACATGAGCCCCTCCCAGCTATGTCTGCCCCCTTGCTCTTTCTCTTCATCTCTCTGGTCTGGGATTCCGGGCTGTGCTCCCTGGCTTTCATATTTGCTTCTGAGTTCTCTGGTTTGGCAACTCATCACATTCCCCTCTAGCTTTGGGGAACCTCTGGGTTTTGTTGGTCATCCCTCTGCTGTGTCGCCTGCTCTGATTTTATGTACCTACTTGGCCCTTTATGAGGAACATTCTCTCTGATTTGGGCTCCATCAAATCCTATGGCAAAGCTGTGACTGGAAGTGGCCTTGCAGTGGCCTGTGGACCCTAGTTCTGCCCCTGGCCCTAGTTGGCCCTTGAGGGACACACATACACACACATACACACACACACGCGCACGCGCACGCGCACATGCACACACACACACACACATCCCACAGCCCTCTCTGATTGTTCAGGAAGGCTCTACTCTCTCTACCTGCCAAGGATGCAGCTGGGAAGAAAATTAAAGCCCCCTGCCCTCAAAGAGCATCTGTGTGGAAGTCACAAAGTCCAGCCTATTAACTCCACTGGCAAATGGTTGCCATCAGAAACCATTCCCTGACTAGATTTGCAGTCTGTTCCCTATTAGAAGACAAAGACACACAGTGAACAAATGAAGCAAACCAGGAAGAACAGCAGTCCTAAGATCTCAGATGAAGACCCAGCTGTTGTGCCCCATGGGCAGTGATGAGATTGAGCTGAGCAATTCTTGGTTTTGTTACCTGGTGAGAAAGAGCCTGCAAGGACCCAGGTAGTCACTGGGGAAGAGTGACCACTTCTGGGTGAGGCTTGCCCCTGTGTGACCCTGGAATTCTTTGAAGCTATAAGGTCTCGCTGCTGCCCAGTTTTGGGACTGGCAAGTGACTCCTAAGCATACTGAACTTTGAGAAGTCACTGGGCTGGGTTTTTTCACCAAGTGCAGAGGCAGCTCCACTCCCAGGCTACGATAATAATCTTTGGTGATTTCTTCTTGTCAGTGGAGCAGGCCTTTGGGATGGAATACAAGAGCTTTCTGTCCCTGGGAAAGGTCTGTAGTCAAACAGTATACTCATTGCTGTGTAATTTTCCCTTTTAGAAAGAGACAACAGGGGCTGGAGAGATGGCTCAGTGGTTAACAGCACTTGCTGCCCTGGCAGAGAACCTAGTTCAGTTCCCAGCACCTATTCTGCAACTCAGAGCCACCTGTAACTCCAGTTTCAGGGATCAGTCATCTTCTTCTATCCATGGGCATTGTATACATATGGTACACAGACATGCATGGAGGAACACACACACACAGAGAAACACACACACACACACACACACACACACACAGAAACACACACACAGAAACACACACACACTGAGAAAGAGAGAGATAGAGAGAGAGAGAGAGACAGAGACAGAGACAGAGACAGAGACAGGAGAGAGAAAGAGACAGAAAGAAAGTAGTAAGAAAATCTTTTAAAAGATAATAATAAAAAATGAATGTAAGAAAATGAAATTCCAAACAGTTAATTTGACTGTTTTTCTACAGCAGAATCTTGCCGTGTAGCTTAACTGAACTAATTCATGATTAATTCTCCTGCCTCAGTCTCTAGTGTGCTAGGCATATAGCACCATGTTTTGGTACACATAATCTTTTAAACTGTCCTAATTTCAAAAAATAATATCATAAGTATGGGCATTCTGTCTTCATGTACGTCTGTGCACCACATACATGCATGCAGTGCCCACAGCAGCCAAACAGGCATCAAATACCTGGAATTGGAGTGAGGTGATATGTGGGTGCTGGGACTTAAACCCCAGTCATCTGGAAGAACAGCCAGGGCTCTTACTTCTAAACCATCTTTCTAATCCCCTTTCCGTTTTGAAACAAACTCTTACTCCATTGCCCATGCAGATCTCATTCTCTTGAGAATTAAACAAAAGCCAACAGGTCTGACTCAGCTGTGTCACTTTATAAATTATCAGCTGTGTTTTTAATGTCTGAAGAGAAGTTTTTTGCACAGGAAGGAATACTTGAAGATCTTTGTCTATTTACTTCTTTTGAACAATTAAAGGACTGGTTTTGTTGGGTTCAGCTTGCACACCGTGTTAATTGTGTATCTGCTGGTGTTTTTACATTGTCTCCTTTGCTTGCTCTTTGATTAATGCTGAGTTACCTCACGGGGCCTCTCAGTGTTTAATATCACTTACAAGCTTAATTAAATTAGCTTAGACTAGTTAAAGTAATTAACCAGCTGGGCATGGAGAATCAGGGCTGTAATTCCAGCACTGGGACACTGATGAGTTCTACGTCAGCCTTGACCATAGTGTCAAATCCTACTCAAAAATCAGAACAAACCAAAATTTAAGAAAAGAAAGAAAAATGTAGAATTTAACATTTAAACATTTACTATCTAACCTGCTATCATGGGGTTTTATTGCTGTGAAGAGACACCATGACCAACTCCTATAAAAGGACAGCCTTTAATTGGGGCTGGCTTACAAGTTCAGAGATTCAGTCCATTATCATCATGGCAGGAAGCATGGAAGTGCCCAGGTTGACAGCATGCTGGAGGAGCAGAGAGCTCTACACTTTGAACAAAGGCAGCCAGAAGGAGACTGGAATTTTACACTGGGTGGAACTTAAGCATAAGAGGCCTCAAAGCCCACCCCTATGGTGCCATACCTACTCCAACAAGGCCAAACGTAATAGTGCCATTCCCCATGGGCCAACCATTCAAACACATGAGTCTATGGGGACAAATGTATTCAAACAACCAGACTTGTCTAAATCTGACTGAAAAATCTAATGAAATCTTCTGCATTCAACATCTCACACTAAATTAACTTAATATCAATCAAGTTTTGAAATAATTTTAGGAAAATAGTGTTATTGCCAAATATGCCAATTATTTGAAAATTTAGAGAAAATAGACAAACTCTTAGAAAATATAACCTACCAAATCCAAATAGAGGGGAAAAGGAGCATTTATATAGTCATTAGAGAGTAAATAAAAAGTTACAATGTTTCGCCCAAAAGAAAGGAGTAGAAACAAGGTATTTTTCTAGAAATTTCTGCCATACATTCAAGAAACATGGATTCATTAGGAAAATAGCTCATTGGTAAAGGATGTGTGAGACTCTGAGTTCAATTCCTATTGGGAATTTTGTTTTTATAAGCCTAGCACAATAAATATATCCTCTAAACATAATGTTCACCGTTACAAAGGCTGCCCTGTCATGTTAATTGGCAATGTAAGAACAATGTGGCAATTCGAAATATTTTTTTTCTTAGTATGGAAATAAATCCCTCCAAGGTATAATTAGAAAGAAGAGAAAAAACTTCGTACAAACAAAATGACATCTAGGGAAATTACAATCACAATAAATTCAAACCTTTTACAGAAAAAAATACATTTTTTCCTTACAGTAAAACATTGGTATAAATATACTTGCACAACTTGTTAATATTTTCAGTGGAAAAAACAAACAATATGTGTCTCAACTCTGTTTCTCACAGTTTTGAAAAAGCATCTCTATACTTTTGAAAGTAGGTCAAAGAGCTGCTCAAGGGGCCAGAGATGAATCAGTGGTTAAAGTGCTTGCTGTTTAATCATTGCTGGAGTTCAGATCTCAGGACACACTGAAAACACACACCTCTGTAACCGCAGCTACAATTGAATTCTTCCTATTGGTTTCTATGGAGGAGTTCAGGGCTTGTGTTACTGCTAGGATTGTAGCTGAAGTAGCGATGTACAGAAAGATGGGTCCTACTGACAATGGTGAGATTTTATTTGTTCTCTTAGGGCAATGTACTGACCCTTGGTGAACTGGTACCAGTTTCACAAATTCCCTCCAATATTGAAACGCTGAACCATTCAACCCTTCATTTGCTCTGAAGGGAAGCTCCTCAGGAGGGAATGCAACACACAATGGCTCAAAATGGCCCCTGAAACCGATCAGATTCACTAGGTTCCTTGGCTGCCAGAGAGCAATAAAAGCTGAGAGTTCCTCTCAGATGAAAGTAAGCTGACCAGCAAGAAGACTCTCCAAAGACCCAACCTCATACAAGCTGTCTGGAAGAAGTTTAGGCCAACTGAAGCCCCTGGAAAGGACATTCTCCAGCCTGCTAAGCCATCTACAGGCTGTGCAGTTTCTCCAGGGTCCCAGTTTTTGAGCTGTCACCCATGCTGGGTGGGCTTTGGTGATGCAGCTTGTTGAGTCATTTCTGCTCCTGTAAGCAACTCCTCACCCATATTCCTATAAATAACCCCAATAAAACTTAATGGTTCAACAACTAGGATTTTCGTGGTATGTGCATTTGGTCTACCCTGGGTTCCTTATCCAGGGAAGAAAAAAGTTTTGTCACACAACAGTACCTACTAGGTTTTATAACTGTAAAATTCTACTTACTCTTTGTGATTAGCAAGCATATTGTGAGAAGATATTTTGAAGGGCACTCATATTTTGTTTTCTGTAATTGACCATGATGGGGCAGTTTCCTAAAAGACAAATGTACTAGTCAGGACCAGCTGATCTATGTTGAGATGATTTCCCTGTGCTCTGCCAGGGAACTGAGATATGTAACAATTCATTCAAACTTCCCACTCGGGCAAGGGAGCACTCTGAAATCCTGGACCCAGTTCGGGTTGGGGAGGGCTTCCACCACCCAGAAACGTTGATTTGCAATCTTTCAGGTGACATCATAACCAGCTTGGAACCTTGAAGGCTGTGACTAGGGGCAACCCCCTGAGTTAGCCATCATTCCTGAGGTTGCCTCAGAGGTGTTGGCTGCCAGATTTAGGCCTGGTGTCTTAATAGTGATTAATTAGGGCGATTAGTCCAATTTCGAAATTTCGGGTAGCTGGTTACAGCGCAGCACCCTAGAAGGATACTTCTGAGGAAGTATCTCAGAACTCTTCAGTTTCCCAGAGTGGACCCTGGTGAACTGCCAACATCTAACTACCAAGCAGTTCTCCATGTGGCACCCGAAACAGCCTGGGGTGGAGATGAAGCCCGAAGCTTCAGGAAAAACTCGAAAACGAAAACACCAGGATGGAAGTGAGACCGAGACAGAGTCTGAAGCTTTGGGACAAAGTCCAAAAAGCAAATGCCGAGATGGAACAGAGATGGTATTTAAAGAACCCGGCAAGGCTTGGAAGAAGACCCCTCGGAAGCATCAAGACCTAGAGCTTCAGAGAGACCAGCCGGGCAGGGGTCAGGTACAGAAACCCCAGGAAGAACTCAAACCCCCAGAGTGTACCCAAGGTCCTCCAGTGCAGACTGTAACTGAGAGGAAGGCTGCTGATGATCGCAAGGGTCGCAAGCGCCCCTACTCCATCAGGGAGGAAAACGAACAAAGCCCCCCAAAGGAAAAACACGGAAGGTTGTCACAAAAGAGAGATCCAGAGAGAGAGGGGTGGTGTTCAGAGGAGAAAACCATTACACAAAAGAAAGGTGGCGTAAACCATGGAGGAAGGGGGAACAGCTTGGGGCCTGACTTACCGGGAACACCAGCTCTAAGCATCCTGGACAGTGGAGGAGGCGACAGGTTACTCCCCAACAAGATGGCAGTACTTGCGGCAGAGAAAAAGCCTCTCACAAACCTAGAAAAGGGCGGAGAAGTGGATCAAAATTTTCATGTTACAGAGGGCATGGAAAAGGAAATTAACAGTGCCCTGGGTCCAGGACCCCAAGAGGAAATCCTAAGTAGTGGATTCAAATTGCAAATCACCCGAGGAGATATCCAGACCCTCAAGAACGGTCAGTGGCTCAATGATGAGGTCATCAATTTTTACATGAACCTTCTGGTTGAGAGAAATGAAAACCAAGGCTACCCAGCTCTTCATGTGTTTAGCACTTTCTTTTACCCCAAGCTAAAACAGAGCGGTTACACTTCTGTGAAAAGATGGACTCGAAGAATCAATCTCTTTGACAAAGAACTTATCCTGGTGCCTATTCACCAGAGGGTACATTGGAGCCTAGTGGTGATCGATTTGAGAAAACGAAGTATCGTGTACCTCGATTCCATGGGACAGACAGGGAAGACTATCTGTGAGACCATCTTCCAGTATTTACAAAATGAGAGCAAGACACGAAGGAACATCGAGCTGGACCCTTTGGAGTGGAAACAATACAGCATGTCAGCAGAGGAGATTCCCCAGCAACTGAATGGGAGTGACTGTGGCATGTTCGCCTGTAAATATGCAGATTACATCGCTAGAGACCAACCTTTCACCTTCTCTCAGCAGCACATGCCCATCTTCAGGAAGAGGATGGTGTGGGAAATCCTGCACAGTCACTTACTGTAACCACACCCGCCTGACTGCTGTGGTCACCAGTGGTCCCTGTACTTTTCTACCGATGTTTCTAATATACCTCAAATAGTCCTGACTCGGGATGTCCGACTGCTGCCCTAATGCCACCTCTAGGATGCACGCAAGGACTGCAGGCTTAGACACTGCTGCTGTCCAACCCACAGGAGACCACGAGTTCAAGAAATTCTGTTTTAATGCTGGATTTAGTCAACGAATTGCTGCTTTTTGTTTTATTTTGTCGTGTTGTGTTATGTTTTGTTGTGCTATTTGTGTTTTCTTTTTTGTTTTTTTGTTTGTTTTGTTTTTGATTTTTGTTTTCTAGCTTGTGTTCTGTTTTTTGTTTAGTTTCTTTTTTGTTTGGGTTTTGTTTTTGTTGTTTTTGATTTTGTGTTTTTTCTTGTTTTGGGGGTTTTTTTGTTTGTATTTTTGTTTGTTTGTGGTTTGGGTTTTGGGTTTTGATTTTTGTTGTTTGTTGTAGTTTGTTTTAGGTTTTGATCTTCTAAGTTCTTTTGTTCATTTGTGTTTCTGGTTGTGTTTTTGGTTGTTTTTGGTTGTCTTTTTTTTGTTTGTGGTTTTGTTTTTTGGTTTTTTGTTTGTTTGTTTTTTGTTTGTGTTCTTGGTTTTTTGTTGTTTTGTTTGTGTTTTGGTTTTAATTTTTCTCATTTTTTGTTTTTTGCTTGTATTTTTGTTGTTTTTTAATTGCTTTTTTGTGTTTTGTATTTTGTTTTTTGTAGTTTGTTGCAGTTTTGTTTTTAGTTTTCTTTTTATCCTAAGTTGTGTTTCTGGTTTTGTTTTTGGTTGTTTTTTGTTTTTGTTTTGTTTGTGTTTTTTGTGTTTTTCTGTTTGGGTGTTTTGGGTTTTTTTTTTTTTGGTTTTTTGTTGGTTTTTTTGTGTTTTTGGTTTGGATTTTTTTCATGTTTTGGTTTTCTTGTGTGTGTGGTTTTGGTTATGTTTTTGTTTTTGGAGTTTTTTCTTTTGTTTTCTTTTGTTTTTGTCTTTCCTGACCCCACCACAGTGCTTATTTTCCTTGACTCACTGCAAACCTTGACCATTATCATTTTCCAATCCTCTTGCCCTTGTTTGAACTGTCTATTTCCCAATGGAATGTCCATCCCAGTGCCATTCCCTGCTGAAGATGAGGAGGGACTTGAGCAGGAAGAGGCAGAAGCTGTTCACTAGCATCTCCAATGCTGGAGTTGGATGCTGTTCAGTTAAATGTGGGTAGTGGTGGTGTTTTTTCTTTTTATTCTTGAAAATAGTATATGAAATGAAAACGAGTTGCACAGACCAGTGCTGTTCTGATCCGCCGTACTCTGCTGGACTTGTACAGGATGTAGACCTGCAGCCAAACTACTGACTGGACTCCAGGACTATTAAGAAAAGCACCATGGCCATTTAAAGACTCATTCTTTCCCAGACCTGCCTTAGTTTTGGAAGTTGATTTGAAGTAACTATAATGGCAAATGTCCATTTTTAACTCAGGTCTCACTGAATACAAACCTCATCTAGGGCTGTATTGAATTGGTTTTTTTTTTTCAAAAGTTCTATTCAATTTAATTTTTTATTCTTAAAAAGTTTTGGTATATATTAAGATGAAATTGAGATTCTTTTTTTCTCATTAGATTAACATTCCCACTGTGGAAGTTGGAAATTTGGTATTTAGGGTTGATACTGACAGTTATACAATAACCTATTTTAAATGTGATAGTTTGTTTTTAACTTTTCTATTCATTACTTATAGTTGTGTTTATACAATTTTTACTCAATAAAGTTTAGAGTTATTTAAACATTTCACAAGTTCTGGTGTCTCCTGTTTCTTTTATGGTGTAGTAATAAAACCTGGGTTGTGAGGTGAAAGAAGAAAGCAGGTGTGGAAGGCTTGAGTCACCAGCTTAAGCCTTAGATACATTGTGCATATCAGTGATTGTTATTCTGTTCTGGGCTTCTGCAATGGAGTTAGAATGTTCCAGAGAGCATCCACTCCTTTATCTTGGGTTGTAGAGGAGACTATATGTGGAGTTTAGTTGAGCAGTGTTCAGCTGAGCAGTAGAGTGGTAGCAATGGACAAATGTATTGATGCACACAGGGACACTTGTCATTGAAGTTACTCTGCATTACTGTAAAGGGAACTCAGGGAGGTCCATTGCTCACTGCTACCACAGACTGAGACTGACCCTAGAAAAGGAAACAGTATCTTCATAGTTTTGCCCAGATGTAGGGAGAGGAAATGTCTCAATTCTCTTTTGTCTACAGCAAAGAGATGATGTATAGGAAAGACCACACAGAGTTGGGGGAAGGGCTCAGTTGGCAAAGTACTTGCCAGTAAGTGTGAGGATCCAAGTTTCACCAAGAACCCAATTAAGATAAACCATGATGGGTGCCATGAGAAGGAAAAGACCGGGTTCTTTATGGCAGAGTGGTTTTCCATCTCATCTCTTTCCTCCAGCCCTCCTCCTTCCTTGGGAGTATGTTTTTCCAATCAGCCATTCTTGCTTTTTATGCAAGTGGAAGTCTCTAATCAACTCCTTGAGGACAGAAGATACTAGAAATCCTCCCGAGGGTCTTCTAAACCTTGTTACCATCCAATATCAGTGGTGTCTGTTTCCAAAGGCTTAATGTGTACACTTTCCTAAAGAGCATCACATGAGCTGGAGCGATGGGTGAAAACCTGAAGCTTGGTGGTAGATGGGAGAGCTTACCCACTTATGGTGCTTAAGTCTGTATGTTCAGTCCTCAGTACCTGCAAAAGGAAGAAAAATAAGAGATTGGAGGGGTAACATACATATTGAAGGAAG
>JANHMN010001336.1:0-11717 GCA_030674055.1 Rhabdomys pumilio
GTCCCCCATTTATTCTCATGTCTCTCTCCTCCAGTCTCTCTTCTTCTCTCTTTCCAAGTTCTAAGTTTCTAGATTTCAAGTCTCGAGTTCCTAGGCCAAGTCCCTAGGTCCAAGTCTCAAGTCTGAAAATCCCAAGTCACTAGTTGTTGGGAGCCAACTTCTAGCAGAAAGAGGCTATCATTCTTTGCAGCCATCTCAAGCCATATACCTTGATAAGAGACTTGTTTTTCAACAGCCTACAACAGTTGAGTACACTCTGACAAACATCTTGTTTATCCTACATATCTTGTTTTGATGTTTAGTGACCCCAGCTGCATGGTGCATGTGGTAAAGTGTCTTCAGTTGTGTTCCTCTGCTTGTGCTTATAAATACTCAGGATTTCTTTGCAATAGATGAGACAAGAGACAGTAAAGGAGACTTGAGTACACACCCTGTTTTGTCTCCATTCTTTGCGTCTCTTCCCCTTCTTCCCCCACTCTCTCTCTTGCTAGACCCTGACCCTTGGACTGGAGCAGCAGAGCAGTCTGGGACAGCTAGCCTCTAATTCCATGTCACTAGTCCTAAGTACTTAGTCTCTAGTCTTTCCAAGTTCCAAGTCTAAGTCACTTGTACTTTCTTCTGTCTGCCTCGCACCTTTTGTAAGTCTCACTTCTTAAGTCACATCTTTAAGTCATGCCTTTAAGTCTCATCTTTAAGTCACACCTTTAAGTCTCACACACACAAGGGAAAATCCTGGGTATATAAAACAAGATTTTATCAGAGTGTGCTCAGCTGTTGTAGGCTGTTGAAAACAAGTCTCTTGTCAGGATATATGGCTCAAGATGGCTGCAAGAATGATAGCCGCCTTCTGTCAGCTCCCCACGTGGTAAAAATATAGATAGAAATAACAAAAGAACTTCCTATACATAACTTCAAAATAATACAACACAAGGCAGATGACTTCTCTCTTGACAAAACAGTGCTAACTTGTGACATAAAAATTATTTCCTAAAGTTACAATGAGGGGCTGGAGAGATGGCTCAGCAGTTAAAAGCACTGACTGCTCTTCCAGAGGTCCTTATTT
Organism: Rhabdomys pumilio; assembly: GCA_030674055.1. NCBI lineage: Eukaryota > Metazoa > Chordata > Mammalia > Rodentia > Muridae > Rhabdomys > Rhabdomys pumilio. The sequence continues at coordinate 1,064 of JANHMN010001336.1, forward strand.
CAATTTCCAGCAACCACATGGTGGCTCACAACAATGTGTAATAGTATCTGATGCCCTCTCTGGTGTTTGTAAAGACAGCTACAGTGTACTCATATACATAAATAAATAAACAAACAAACACATGATGAACTGATGAATCTAGAAGATAGATAATGAATGTTTAGTCAGACAATAGTTTAATGAAAAGGCATGTAAACAATTCAGTTGTAACTCCTTAAACCTTATTGATCTATGGCATGAGCTATTACCTTAAACTTACTATGAACTTATGGAATAAAAAAGTGTTTAGAAAATCATGTAATCAATTGTCCTGCTGTAACAGTTCTACCTGATAGTAATATGAGGTGATTTTTTTAAAGAAAGTATAAAAACTGAAAACAGCAATATGGGGTTGTTGTAGCTTTTTTCCCTAAACTACATCTAGAGTGCCTGTGTTTTTTATGTGTACCTTACTTTCTTTTCCTTTCTCTCTGGCTCACAAAGAGTTAACAAACTCTGAGCCTTTCACCTGATTAGTGAAATGCCCAGGAATCAAAGAGAAAAGAGCAAAAGCAACTAAACTTTCCTTCTTAATCCCCTTCTGCTATAAGCAGTAGCTAACAGCCACAATCCAGCAGCATTTAACCACAGAATAGCAAAGAGTTGCAAAGTTAATCACCAAAGTTATCAGCTTTTCTCCCTGTTCACCAGTGCAACCCTTTACTGTCTTCCCTTGATACCCAAACTTTATGCCAGGATGGACCCCACCAGAATGGGAGTGAATTTTTTACCAACTTCACATCTGATAGAGGACTAATACCCAAAATATATAAAGAACCCAAGAAATTAAATATCAAAAAATCATTTAAGTTAAAAATGAGGTACAGATCTAATAAAAGAATTCTCAATGGAAGAAACACAATTGGCTGAGCAACATTTAAAGAAACCTTTATTTTTAAAGACTTAATTTGTTACATGAAAAATAAAAATAACATTGTTATAGAAAACAAATACAAACCAGTGTATGGCATCAGTTACAGTAATGATCATGTCTTACAAGAGTAATATGTTACAAAATTCACATCACATCTGGCTTTTCAATGACTGCAGTGTCTTTTATTCACAGCGGTGGTCAATTGTTTTGAAATGGAAGTGCCTCTTCTTTAAATGTTGTCTTCTGTCCATTCCTTCCTTGTCACCACCAGGCAGTTCACACTCTGGGGTAAAGGGCATATGTAGCAATTCCACAGTGGTTTCTCTGGTCTTTGGCAATCTTTATATAGCCTCTATTGCCCCATTGTATCCCCATACTGAAAGAAATCATATTTTCCATTTAGGAAAAATTACATGGCACAGTGGATTACTATAACTCTTTCTCATTTGAGCGTTGAGCCAGAAGACAACTTAATAAAAATCATGAGAAAAGACAGAGGGTTAACCTCTTAGAATCAAGAATTTTCTCACACATAACTATGAAAATCTCAACAAGAAAATGATAAGACTACTCTCCCCTCATGGGTGGTTCAGAAATAATGATTGTGTCATATTTTAGAAAATCAATGGCACAACTGTGATATTAGCACCCAAGGAAACCAAAGGATCACTACTGTGACCGTGCAGTATGAGACATTTGTTCTAGCTGTCGAGATACCAGAGAGGGTTATGCCCTGCCATGCAAAAGGGAAGAATCTTGTTGATTCTAGAGTTCAGTCTCTCGGTTAGTGTATCTACCCTTTGTTTACCAGTTATGTCCTGCCTCTGGGAATTCAGACAGGGTGTTAAGGCTACTTGGCATTTAAGTTTTATTACTTTTATTTATATATAAGTTTGTATGAGTGAATGTTTTATGTTGGCAAAATTCTCTACCTCTACTGATAAGTGGAGGACAACTGAAGAAGACAATTAATGTGAATTTATGGTCTGTATAAAAGCAAACACACAAGTGCCTGTAAACATGTATGTATACACACACACACACGCACAAGCACACAGTCACATGGGTCCATATGTGTACACACACCACTCACATATATAAGAGAAAAAAAAGTAAAAGAAAATGTTTTTGTTTAACTTAAGTGGAACAATATTTTCTAGGACTTCTGCAAACTGTCACTAGAAACTGAAAAATATCTCCTTCCAACTCCAAATATAAATAATTTTGGCAGCTTATACCTGTTCTTGACCAGCCAGTATTTCTTGCCATCTGATTCTTGTCCTATGAAGCCATAGCCAACCAGTAACATAGCATGGTTGACAGCAGTACTACTGCAGTTGGGCTCATAATAGACACCTGAAATATAAAATCCATAAAGCAGTGAGAGGCCCAGGAACCTGATAAGCACAATGGTCACCAACAGGAATCCTGATATAAGTCCTCATTAGAATCCAGAGAAATCCAAGAGATCGTGAATGAGCATAGAAGATGACTCATTCATATTTTGTGTTTTCACTGGTAAAACCCCTTTGCAAGAAAGCACCCCGACCATAAGTTACTTAATTCAAGACCCTCATTAAGTTACTCTAGAAATGCCATTTCACTAAAAGTCTAAAAGCCATACCACATGTAGAAAAATGAGAAATTAAGTTAAACAGTAAGTTTTATGGATTACGCAGTGCTCACATGCAAGGGGGAGGTCATATCAAGTACAAATGATACTCAAGATTATTGAATGGATAGCTATAAAATATGCAAACCCACATGAATATATCATGTTTTATATTTTAAAAATTGGTCTGTTGAACAGAAATGCCATGGAACATCACAGATTTCTTCAACTAATATCTAAAAGGGCACAGGCTTACCTCTTTTATAGAACAGGAAAGATTCATGCCATGCATCGATTGCAACAGAAATGGGCCCTATAGTTGCCACAGCATTCATTAGGGCATCCTCATTCTTTGGGACAAACTCAAACCCTGTGATACTAGCAGTAGAATTATCTGGATTGTACCTGCATGATCCTTCCTTGAAAACATAAAGTGTTAATAGACCAGGTTACTTCTCTCTGGGCCCTGTGGAGCAAAAGTCAGAACAACACAGTCTTTGCAGCTGAGCCTTCTCACATCATGGCTTTTATACATCATGGCAGAAAATAAAATGCTCCTGGGATATTAGGAACAGAATATCATGTTGTCATTGACATCCATTTCAGTGTCCCTGTTAATAAGAATTTTTCATAGTGAAGAAGTGTATATTTCATATAAAGGTTTTACATGTTCACCATGTTTGTAGAAGTAGGATCACCTACAAGGAAATCATATCAATAGTCAAACCTGCAAAGACAGTACTGCAATAACAGCCCTTACATGACAATAGCATAAAAAATCCACTTACCTTTTCTTCGTATGGATAGGTTGCCTCAGACTCTAGACCTCCATTTTCCTTCACATACTGCAATGCAAGGTATGTATTGCCCATGTAACAGCCCCTGTTGCCTTGAGGTCTAGAGCAGTCCACTAGGTTCTGTACACTCAGAGGGATCAGTTGGCCTGTTTTCCGGAACATCTGTCCTTCTATGGCACCAGTCACAGAAAAAGCCCAACAAGAATTACATTTGCCCTAAGCAGAGAACAAGAGACAATCATTCACAAACAAATATCAACTCCAAATCAGAAAGCTTAATACTGTGTCAGAAAATGAACCACTAGCAGCTGATGGAAGCCTGTTAAAGGAAGGGTAGTGACTGCTGGTGGTTTGTTCATGTACAGTGCTCATCAATATATATGCACATAAGGGCAGGTTATAAATAGTAATGAAAGATGACATGAAGTTTAAAGATATGAGAGGATACTTGGTGGAGAGGCAATTCTAAGGTAATGGTGGGTGGAAATGATTGATATGCCTTGTATAAAAGCACAAGAAGAATAAAAAATTTATAAAAATGAACTCACTCAGTCCACACAGACATGCCCCTTCCCAGCTTCCCCAGTGGCTGATGAAGATGGGCATGTGACACAGTAATACCTGTCTCCGCACAGGGGTAACAACATAGCCTTTCTTTTTCCAGTTTATAAACTTAGGTATATCTACAGACAGACGTTTCTGGACACTTTTTTCTATTTTGACAGTTGGTATTGGGATTTCAGGCATCAGTTTTCTGAATTCTTCACTCGTCTTTAAGAGAAAAAAATACATTAAAACATTGGAAAGCAAAGACACCGATGAATTGAAAAGAAAAACACATTATGATGCTAGTATGTAATGGTCACCATGTCACCAAAGGCATTCATTTCCATGGTAAAACCATGCTTTCCCAAGCCATTCTCCCCATTGTGCAGTATGATCTTTCTCATATTTTCTTCCCAAACTGCTCTCCTCTGTCCTTCTTCCTCCTGTAAATAAAAATAATGGATGACTTGTTTTTAACCACTGCAGAAGCTGACCAAGTACTGGCTGCAATAGGTGAAGAAAAGCCAGAGAGAGAGAGAGAGAGAGAGAGAGAGAGAGAGAGAGAGAGAGAGAGTTAGTTCAAGACACTGAAGCAAACCATTTGCCACATGTCTAGGAACAGAGATCGTGACCACCCTATGCTCACCTGAGTTTATGTAATTCTTTTTAAAAACAAGACAGTTTCTAAGACCTTCATTATACCCATAACTCTCATAAGCAAGCTCTCTGGGTTCCCTGTGGATAGTTCCAAAATTACCAACCAGACTGTATGTTTTTCCATGTTTTATTTTCCACTTCTGCCATTCAGCATCAGAAACAGGATCAAGTGCTGGTGAAGATGAGGCCATTTCCAAGCACAGGATAACCAGGAAGACAGCAGGAGTCATATCTCAAGGATGTAGAGAGGGAAGAGAAATGAAGGCGTGGCTACACCAACACTTCTAAAATGCCTTCTTACACCTTCCTGAGAAACAAAAACATCCATGGTAGATACAATTATTTGAACTATCCTTCCAAATATTTATCCAAAGATTTTGGAAATGGCTAACTATATATTTGACTTAAAGGTTCAACGAATGACATTTTGTTTGTCCATAAAAAAGCACAGCACATGGAAGAATTGGAGAAAGGAGAAAATTCAATCCAGATGTAATATATGAGAGATAAATATATAAAGAAATAGATGATAGATAAATAGGTAGACAGACAGATCGATGATAGATAGATAGATAGATAGATAGAGATAGATAGATAGATAGATAGATAGATAGATAGATAGATAGATAGATGATGGATAGCTAGATGATAGATGATAGATAGGTGTGAGAGATAGATAATAGATGGAGAGAGGGAGAGAGATGCAGCACATGACAATTCTAGGAATAAGAACTGCATATGTAATAAAATTTATCAAGATAAAAATGTTCAAAACTTATAAGACTATGGACTTATGACATAGCTAACCTAGGATTTGTAATAAAGCAAAGCTTCTCTTACATAGCACAAGGTTTCTTCATAAATTGGTGCCACACGGCACCACATTCCTGCCTGACATACATCATTAGATGAACTTATTTTGAACATTAACACTTGACACTTTCTTACAAAATTGGGACAGTTCTACAACTCCTAATTCATCTGTCCTATCCTTAGGTCTTTGGAACAATACACATTACCTCAGTGAGGAAAGAGCTACACAGAAAAGCCATTGTGAGACAGAGCTGTCTGTGAAGGAGAGATACTAGAGAAAGCCACTGCTGGAATTTCAGATATATGCTGGGTCTCTTAAGCTATGCCCTCTATAGTTCTTGACTAGAGCCACACCACCTGCTACTACATCTGCTCATGCCAACTATGAAAAGCAGTTTTTATCCAGTGGTAATATGCAAGAAAATTATCTCTGTAGGCTCAGGATGAGATGCACATGTCCCTACCCTATATGGTACCAGATGTCAGTCTCTGCAGACAGAACCAGACTTTCACATAATGGGAACCTGTACAAACCTGAACCCAGAGGATGTCGGGTTTTCTCCCCAGCTTCCCCACCCTTCTCTACCTTCACACAGCAGGGCTATTGAGGTTAAGAGAATATTTTCATTCCTGGGTTGATGATTGAGTATCTATGGAGTCTCTCAAGGCTCTCTCCTATGGACACTTACTCTTCTGCTCTGGTGGATGCAGAATGTCACCTGTGGTGAATGCTGCTGCCTCGGTCCACTGCACAGCCTTCCAAAGGTTACTGAATTCCCAGGATCTGGGCCAACAACACTTTATTCAGGCTTTTAAATCCCAAGTTTCTGGGTAGTCAGTCCCACCCTTCAACCTTTGCCTTCTTCTGCTTTGCTGTGCAGTGATGTGATTAGCTTTCAGGCTACAGACCTACAGGCTCTAAGTAGATCTTATCCTACTTGTCCTGAAGGGGTGGCTGTGGGCCAGATAGTTAGTTTTTCCACAGTCAATCACTTCATACGTGACATTTTGCTCAAAGTGTTGGTCAAGGAAAAAATGGTTTTCTTCATAAACCAGTACCACATTTCCTGTTTAATCTACAACCAGGATGGAATCCTATGAGAATAGAAACCTTGGAATGACATTTTGTGCCCTCAAGTTGTAACAGACATGACTTTCATAGGAATCTTTAGGGGAAATTTAATCTCATAGAAGACAACATTCAAGGCTAAAACCTAAGAGGCAAGGTGAATTTCCTTGCTCTCAGAGTTCCCTGAAACTGTCTGGCTTTTCTTTTCTTCAATTTAAATGGAGAACCTATTGGCAAGAACTATAAAATGTCGATCTTTTCACCAGGTAGCACATATATCACCTGAAAGTTCACACTTTTACCTCATATATGTACATCTCAGTGACCTTAGGGACAACACTGTTGTGCAAGAATCACCAAGTAGATCTCTGGGAAATTTGCTTTTCTTTAGAGAAACTCTGGACTTCTTAAACAATAATTCTCTAATCCATGTCCTCAACTACAGTAGCCCTCACTTCAATTTCTGTTTAGGAATTTGCATCACCATCACCATGTTGAGTTTTCTTACAATCACCATATCGGAAGTACTTTCCTGTGTACCAGTTCCATCAATTGTGAGCCAAACATTGAAACCAAACATGAGCCTTTGAGGGTCGTTATCATTTAAACCATGACATTTTACTCCTTGGCCTCAGTAGGATTGTGGGAATACCATAACTCAAAATGTATTTAGTCCAAATTCAAAAGTCCCCATAGTCTTTCCATCTCAACATGGTTTAAAGGCCAAAGTTCACAGAGTCTCAAGCAGCAAGCACGGGGCCTGTAGAGGTCTGCACCAGGTCCTCTGCATGTATCTTCTACTTTTCTGTTTAATATTTTTATGGGACTCCTGAGTGTATGAACTGATGGGTCTCAGATTTCAATGCTTTCTCTTGAGCTCTTTTCCTTTTCTCCTTCTCCTGATTTGCCTTGTCCAGCTCTGATGGGATTGTCCAATTATACTTTGTTTTGTGATGTTTTGTGTTACCTCTTCGAAGCCTGTTGTTTTCTAATGAGAGACAGAGACAGAAAGGGAAAGGTTCCAGATGAGAAGGGAGTAGAGGAGAAATTAGGAGGAATAAAAGGAGGAGAAACTGTCACTGGGATAAACTGTTTTAGAAAATAATCTATTTTCAATAAAAGGAAAAAGTAAATGTTCAAAGTTCAAGACCTCATCTTAGACTCATGGCAATCTCTTAACTGACCATTTGCTAAGTCTAAAAGCAAAGTGTTTACTTCCAAAATACAATGGTACAAAATACGCATTACCACTCCAAAGTAAAGAATCCTCTGATTCTGAATAGTAAAGAAATACTGGCCCAAGTAAAACTGAAACACAACAGGGCAATTTCAAACCCTATAGCTTCATGTCTGATGTCAAAGGGCTTAAATGGTTCTGTTCTTCCAGCTTTGCTGCCTAGGCTACTTATACTCCTTGTCTGCACCTCCCTCTAATTGTTCTATCATGGCTTTTATGTCTTCAAATTCTTGGGGTCTGCAACATACCACTAACTTTATTTTCACAGCTTAATGCAATGTTTTCTCCAAGGGACTCCTCCTGTGCAACATGCTAGCTTAAGCAGCTCTCTGTAACCACAAAAGAAGATTTCACTTCTGTCTTCACCAGGGTGTTAAGAGCAGAAGAAGACTCAAGTGTGTGAAATTTCAAAGAGAACGTGTGTTGCTGACATGGGAATAGCCATATCAAAGACACAGTCTTTCAACTCCACAGGAAAGCTCTCTTTGAGTTAAGCTGAGAGAAACAGCATAGCTTTCTAACATAGTTCAGGTGTGAATGAGGATAATGTGTGCACAAAATGTACCCTTAACTCCCTCAACCCCTGATGCATGGGCCATCTATTATCCTAATAGAAACTGGGAAGACCATGCTGAGAGATGTCCTGATTCTAAATGCATCACCATATAGGCAATACTGCCAAGGTTGATTACCAACATGTGTTATTGGGCCCATGAATAGTACTATATTCAATATATATATATGCATATATATATGCATCCTAAAGGTAAGCTACAGGTTTAAGAATATCAATCAACAGTAGGAGAGGACAGTTACTCCAACAAACTATACTGAAATGGCTCTGTCAGCACTCTTGCATGTTGAGGCAAGGAAGATTCTGTGTCACCTGAACAATTGACCATCTTATAGTCACAGACATGGTCACCTTAATATCTCTAACATATGGTGCTATAGCACTGGAGCAGCACACAGTGGCTTCACACTACACAAAGGGGCCAAGAATTGAACCTGGGTGTATTCGTGTTGGCAAAAAATGTCAAATTCAGAAGGCTTTCATATAGTGCTTCAGACCAATGCTGCTGGTAGATACACAGAACCCTGCAAAAAACTACAGCCAAGGATGGCATATCATCGATCACAACAGAATCACTCACTCTTTCTCCTAGAACATCACCACCACACTCACTTGTATCTTCAAGTTGAATACTGCATTTGATTACAAAATGTCACTGTGATCAAAGCAGAAAAAATCTGGGAATTGCATTTTAATTTAATCATTGTATGCAAAGATGATCTTTGACACAGTCAGAAAATGAAATTCAAACATTACATTCACTAAATACAAGTCGGGGCAGAGCATCAGTTGCAGTAGGCATTGTTATGTCTTACTAGAGTAACCACACCACAGAATCCTCATCACAATGTGACTCTTCAGTGACTCAAGTTTCACATTAATACGTTGGTCACTTTGAAGGAAAAATGTCTCCTCTATACGCTGTCTTAAGTCCTCTCCTTTCTTATTACCATTAGGCAAGTCAAACATTGGAAAGCTGGCATATGAATTAATTGTACAATGGTTGTTCCAGTTTTCAGCAATCATAATGTAGCCTCCAACATGCCCCATCTATTACCGCAGATGAAAGGATCTGAGTTTTCTACTTACTAGAAGAAACAAAGCACAGGAGTCCTATCGTAATGACTCTCATTTTAACTCTGAGTCTAAAGCCAACTTAGCAGAAAAGACAAGAAGAGTCAAAGTTTTAACTCTCAAAAACAAGTTATTTCACAGCAGAAAAGGTACAGGGCATCTTTCCATGCACAGATGGTTCCGAAATAATAAGTATGTCAGATTTGAGAAAAGGAATGGCAAAAATGTCACTGACACCCCAAAACACAGTGAAAAAATCTGAATATTGTGACCATATGTGATAACTTGCCTGTTCCATCCATAAAGAGATCTCAGAGGGTAAAGCATAGACCATACAAGAGAAAGGTTTGTAGTTCAATGTGGGGCTGTAGCTTGCTCATGGGCATGGGTTCTGTTGGACTGAGTTGTGGGTCCCATGTGTCTGCCACCCCAGGCAGCTGGAACCATGGCTCAGGGGCAGAAGTGAGGGAATTTGACTGAGTTCACTCCATGCAGTGCCAGGAGGATGCCAGGCTATGGGAAGCCACAAAGCTCCACTCTGGGCATGGGGGGAGATCCCAATCTGAGGTCCCGTGGGAGTGGAGCTCTTGGGTTGGGGAACCCCAGACAAGAAGGCAGTCAGGGGTCAGCTGATCTGAGCCCTTGGGCACCTAGGCACCACTGAGAGGCTGTGGAAGGATTGAGACTGGGGGGCATATGGGCTGGACCAGCCTGCAACAGAAAGGGAGCCACTGAAGAAGAGAAGCTCTGGCAGCGCCCCACAGGGTAGAGAGTCTTGGTTGAGGCAACTCACTTGGCTGGGTACAGACTTGGGCTCCATGACTGAAACACAGAAAAGTCCTTGGTAGGAGATTAGACTGGGGCTGAGTAGTTGAAGACCTTCTCCATGGTCCCCCACGGCAGGCACCAAGTAAGAAAGGTAGTCCATGGTTTTAAAGGTCTATTGTCATTGTGGAAAGTGGATAAAGCTGTACCCCATGTTCTCAGGGCGGGCCTGAGGTTAAATACCTTTCGCAAGTAGGAGGGTCTGGGAAGAAATGCTTAATTGGCTATATTCTCTGGCCTCTATGGAGATCTCTTGAGGCTCTGTGGCCTTTAGTCAGGTCCTCTACTTGTGCTATGTGACATAAACCTCTCTTTGGGAGAGGCTGTAGAGGACTATCCCTAAGTAAAAGGAACCAGGGCCCAGGAGCAAGGCTGAAGACCTACCATCCCTTTAGGGTCTCTGGGGTTCAAGGCCTGTATTCAATCAGGTACCCAGCTGCCTCTCACAGCCCACCTCCGCACAGTTCAGTATCTTCTATGACACCTTCTATACATTCTTCTTCTTCTTCTTCTTCTTCTTCTTCTTCTTCTTCTTCT
>JANHMN010001337.1:0-10000 GCA_030674055.1 Rhabdomys pumilio
AAAAGATTTGGCCAATATACACTTATTAGTGAGTACATACCATGCAGGTCCTTTTGGGTCTGAGTTACCTCACTGAGGGTGATATTGAATTTGTGGTGGAATCACCGTCATTGACCTCAGGCTATACTACAGAACAATAGTGATAAAAACTGCATGGTATTGGTACAGAGATGGACAGGTTTATCAATGGAATAGAATTAAAGACTCAGAAACAAAACTACACACTTATGGACACTTGATCTTTAACAAAGTAGCCAAAAATATACAATGGAGAAAAGAAAGTATCTTCAATAAATGATGCTGGTCTAACTGGCAGTCTATATATAGAAAAATGGAAATAAATCTATATTTGTCACCTTGCACAAAGCTCAAGTCCAAGTGGATCAAGAACCTCAACATAAAACACTAAATCTAATAAAAGAGAAAGACAGAAAGAGCCTCAAACTTATTGGTACAGGGAAAAATTTCCTAAACAGAACTCCAATGGCTCATCCTCTAAGATCAAGAACTGATAAATGGGACCTCATGAAACCAGAAAGCTTCTGTAAGGCAAAAGACATAATCAATAGGACAAATCTGCAATCTACAGATTGCGAAAACAATCTTTACTAACTTACATCTGATAGAGGGATAATATACAAAATATATAAAGAACTCCTTTTTAAATTTTGTGAGGAGTTGCTTTCACCTGTCAATGTCTGTGCCCTAAGCATCTTGAGAAGCTGGAATTTTAGATTTGCTCATATTCTCATTTTTGTATCTTAAGATTTGCATAATTTCGAAAATGTTTACATCTTTAAAACAATTGCCATGCGTTGGTACTAGAATATTGGAAAACAAAATTAAAATGAGTATGCCATGTGCTTTCTTTCAGTATAAAATTCTATAAATATTTAACTTTTGTCAACAGATGATATATGTTTTTTTTCTACACATCTGTACTCTGGTGGATATCAACTGAGTGTCCTATAATTAACTCAATTCATTTGACTTTCCTATAAATTTGGTTTTGAGCATAGCCATAACCAGCTGAGCTATCTCTCCAGCTATTATTTGACTTCCTTGCCCTGGAATTACAGTCATATCTTATATTAAAAGTTTCAGTCCCACAAGATTGTCTCTTTAGATGTTAATTATAAACCCAGGCTGGCTATATATTGGGGCCTTCTATGATCCCTTTGTTCAAATTTAAAGGCATTTTGTTGACTACATCATAGAAATCAAGAGAGTGATTTGTTTACTATTACCCTTTTATTGCAGTAAGTTACAACTAAGGGCTATTCTGGTGGAAAAGATGCACAGAGAAAGAACATGAGACAAAGGCTATAAGACTTCCACATCCTACTATGAAGTGGCACCTTCTTATTAACTTCATGTGCTCTGCAGCTCTTTCTTTTTGAATTTTTCATAGGCTTTCTTACACAGTTTCAAATGAGTATAACATCACCCATATGTAATGGACCTAACCAGTATATATCTACCTATGTAGTTGCGGGCTTGAGGATGACAATTCCAATAATTTTCATAAGGATTATGGTTAACCTGTTAACTATGTCTTCTCAGACATAGATTTCATTAGCACACAAAAAGGTATTTGTCACTTCCAAAATTCTAAATGTTTCAAGAGATACAGGTCACAAATGGAAAGGAGATGAAATTCATTCTTCTTAGAAATCACATTATATCCCTCAGTAAACATTTTATAATATTTTAGAAATAGTTAATAGCATTTTACAATTATTGGCATTATAAAACAAAAGATCTATCTTAAAAATCAAACTGCCATCAACTTCCATTAAGTGCAGACACAAGAGAAAATAATAAGCCAAATATGATCCCAAACAATATTATTAACCAAAAATGTAAGTGCATAATACATTTCCTTGTTTTTTTTCTTTTATTCAAAAGAAACTAGGGAATGAAACCTGATAAAATATAATGTAATCATGGAGAACTATGCCAAAGTGAGAAAAACTGTATTTCTCCTCTCTACCATTCCTGTGATAGTCTCACATTTTACTTGTAATACCACAAGGGAGAAGGAAGAAGATGTGTTAGTTTAGTTGAGACACAGTTTAATCAGTCTTTTTCTGCGCAAAGAAACTTACTATTTGATCTCTACAGGCTCCAACCTCCATTGTCAGCATCTCTCCCCCAACCAGCCCATTATAGCAGATACACTGTCTCTTTCTGGAAATGTGCTTCTTTGTTTGGTAATCTATTGATGCATTAAATGGAGAAATGTTTCTTTCTTGGAACAAGATTTATACCTTTGAATTGTTTTAGAATATTTTACTGTAGGTTTGTGATTGGATATTAAGTATCTGTATATTTCATCTTTTTGTTCTCTTTGACATGAGTCATCTTGTCTTTATCATTCTCTACCAGAAGTAGGAATGTTGCATTTGCACACTCCAATTAGTGATACTCATCTAATGTATACCCCTATTCTTTTTAACCATTCAAGAGATTCTCATTGAATTCTTTAGCATGATAGCCAAGAACCTCCAAATTAACTGAAGTGCTTATTTGAAGCAACACTAGATTATCCCTCTCAAATAATAGTGCAAATGCCATATTCCTTCTTCTAGTGGAAGATGATAAAGACAAGATGACTCAGATCAAATAGGACAAAAGATGAAATATTCAGATACTTAGTATCCAATCACAAACCTACAGTGAAATATTCTAAGACAATTCAAACACATAAATCTTATTTTTCCAGAATTCCCAAATAAGATTTTCAGTTTGGAGCATCAAATGCTACCAAAAAAATCTCATTATATTGTATGTGGAAGTAAAACAATAGGCTTAGAAATTCAGAAGAATCTACAACAAGTCTTACTGTGGCAATTTAAAAATAATTGTCAGATATGCTTGTAGGATGACACAGAGGGCAAAGAGGGTTGCTGCGCAGCTGGAGCACACATTAATAGTAGAAATAAAGAACTCATTATTTGTCACAAAGGCTTACTTATTCATGACAGTTTGTACTGAACGGGGACCACAATTTTATATTACTTTATAATAAGCAGACAGAAGATCAAAGTCAGGGATAAAGGGCTTATTATTGATAGTAGATGGAAGATTCATATTTTTATTATGGATTTTGTAGAAACTTTATACCAACACTAGCTCATTGGGGCAATAAGTAGTATGGGCCATGAGCACCTATATGGTGGATGAATTACAAAATCACACAAAATTTGGAAGACTCAATACTCTCTGAGAAAGCACACACAACCTGCTGTTTTTCTGAGACAATACATTATATCATCCTTAAGGCTTTCTTCATGCAAATATAATCTTCCCCATGGTCTAGGTAGAGTAATTTAGACCTTGAATTTCTGAACACCCAGGGAGACAGTGCAGAGGTTGAAACAACAGTTTCTTCTCTCAACAAATTGCTAAAGAAATGTTCACTTTGTTTCTAGCTGGACATATACCACTGTACAATCAGAGAATACTTTGGTAACTGGGTAAAGGGAAATAAAAGTTATAGACATGTTAGGAGAATCACATAGAGAAAAGAAATACCATAAGATAGAATTATTGTAAAATTTCAAGTTTCATGTTTAAATAAAACAAGACCTTTCTCTTTGAGGGTAGTCATCACATTTGAATTACCCTTCCCATGGATAAAATCTAGTCTATGGTATCTTTCTTTTCCTTTCTTTGCTTTTGGTTTTAGATTGGTTTACTAGAATATGGAATATTTGTTAAGCTATTATTCGACTACTTTCTAAATACCTTGATGCTGTACCCTGACAATTTGGCACTTCTGGAATATTGACATCCAATATATATGTTAAATATGTGTTGTATGGTGTAATATAAGTTCAATTTTCATTGGCAGAATTAGAGTAGATACATTACACTACAGAAATGACTAACTTATTTAAATGACCATTTTGCTTGCTGTATGTTATAATGAACATGTATAAGCATATAAGTTATCATCTATTGTTTTATATTACTGAAAGTTTTGTTTTACGTCTAATTCTAAAGTCTTCATAGAATTGAATGAAATATACCTTTGGAACATAAAATTATTCATAGGAATTTAAATATATCAGAGTAATCTTTTCCTTTCTGATATTATTCTATATCTACATGAACAGTGTTAAGGCTAGCCACATCCTGAAAGTCATGTGTCAGTGGGATTCCAGATTCTTCTTCCTCTTCCATGGAATTTATCTATTTGTATAGTATAAATCTCATTTTAACATTTTTTGCCATTTTTATATCAGCAGGAATATATAGTATATTCAAAATAATGTGTTTATCACTCTGATTCCGAGGACTGAAATTACAACATATGGGAAGACTCATGACTTTTCTTGAAACAGATACATTTCTTAGTTGTCAAGGTCTTTCTTCTATTTAGCATATATATCATAAATAATATATAACATACATATTATATATAATTGAAATATTAACAAAAGAAGAATTTTTGTCTAGTAAAGAACCAAAGGAAATAGTTATTAAAATATCATATTAATTATAGTGCTCTAAACAAATTGTATAAAAGACAAAATTAAGATGATACATAGTATCTTGATTTTCCCAATTAGATTTCCACTTTCATGTCCATCCAGAATTTATTTACATGTACAACACACGAAAGAGGTGACAATTTACAGTACTGATTTTTTAATAATGAAACCAATGCAAATGTCATGCTTTGAGACTGCCTCATCATGAAGCTTAGGCTGGGCTCAAGTTTATGGACCATAGCTCCCCAAGGGCTAGAATTAAACATATGTACATTATACCCACCCTGAAAGTTGCATCTTTAAAATTTGAAAAGTAATACATTAATTAGTTTTGTAAATAATTCAAGTGATATATTTTGTCTAGATTCATAGCAAATCATTTGAATTCACATTTACTAGACACAATACCTTGACTTTTCAAAATGATTCTTAGTAGAATTGTAATGTTTTTCAAATTCTTTCTGATTCGTTGCTCACCTCTCACTTAATGAGAATTATTTTCTAAAATGAACTACTGTATAACTTTTACTTTATTAAGTATTCAATGTGGCTACATACACTTATTAAGACACAAAGCGTTTACTTAGCTAGCTCAAATAACTCCAGTAATTATTCCAGTAATTAAGTGCTACAAAGGTTAATGTGCATAATTGCTTGAGGCTTTGAAATTTTCTTCCCTATTTTGGAATGTTTACAAAGTGAAACAACATAACATTTAAAAAATCCATGTTTTTTCATTGTTGAGGATAAAAGAGCCTTATTTGTTTTTGTTTGGTTACTGCATTCATAATAGAAATGATTTCTAGTATGTTAAAGTTTTACCTCCATTAATATCCTCAACTAATCTGCTGCATTGTGTCCTATTATATTACACACATGTATTATCTCATGTATTTTAATGAAGAGAGTCATTTTCTCTGAATTATGGAAAGTAATTTTAACTTCGTGAGCTTCAGTTGCAAGTGGAAATTGTTACGGCTAATTTATAGTGTTGTTTTAAGTCTGTAATGAGTTCTTGTGTAAGATAACCATTACTTCTTACCTATTTACTGATCCAAGTGCCTGTATAGGCTAGAGTTCAAGCAAACAATGTATTGTGGCTGACCTTAAGAGACAGTGATCAGAATGACAGAAATACCTAGAAGTCAGACTGTAACTATACCTAGAAAGACTATGGAGAACACACTGTGAACCACAAAACAACTCCCACATGTCCCTCACTGAAAAAATGACCTGCAAATACACAGAATTAAACTACCCAAGGCTTAATATTGTGCTGCTGTGGGATTGTAACAGTAGAGGTCCCCCACTGCTCTTGGAATTTGGAGTTTTCACACAGCCATAAAAGAAAAGATTGATTTAAAGCCATGATGAGGTGACAAGTGATTAGTGGGAAGCTGAGCATACGTATTCTAGGAGAAAGGGCTTTGCTCCGAAGCAGAGACCAGCTGTTTGGATTTGATGGGACAAGTAGGAAACAGTTTAGGTTTTATGGACTATAGATTGCTCTCACTCTTCCTTTAATATTTTAACTTCTTTATCTCCCTTTTTAGATGTTTTAAAAATATTTTTATCAATCTATTGAGAAATTTGTACATTTAAAAAAATAATATTCATCCTCTTTTCAACTATTCCCAAATCTACTCCCTCTTTGGAACTGTCTTAGTTAGCATTTTATTGCGGTGAAGAGACACCAGGATAATGGCAATTCTTATAAAAGGAAGCATTTAATTGGGGATGGCTTACTGTTTCAGAGGTTCAGTCCATTATTATGATGGCAGAAAGCATGGCAGTTTCTAGCCAGACATGGTGCTAGAGATGGAGCTGAGAGTGCTACATCTTGATCTAAAGGCAGGAAAAGGACATTGTCCTCTGCAGGTAAGAAGAAGGCTTTCATTCCAAACTGGGCAGAGCTTGAGCATAGGACCTCAAAGCTCACTCCCCACGTTACACAAATATCTTTTAGCAAGGCAGCACCTACTTAAATATTGCTGCATCTCCTAATAGTGCCACTCATTGGGCCAAGAATATTCAAATCACCACAGGTACCCACCCAACATTATGTCATATTTTTGTTTTTAATACTCATAGAGTTCAATTTGTGCTGCTCATCTCTGCCCATATGACCATCCACTAGAAAGTTTTCTATTTTCTCTTTCTTTCACTTTTTCTTTCTTCTTTTTGTTTTTGAGACAGGATCTCTATATGTAGATCAGGCTGGCGTCCAACTAAAAGAGATTGTTCTGCCTTTGCCTATAGCTATGATGACCTGGGATTAAAAGCAAGTACCTCCATGCCCAGGTGAATGGGATATATTCAATTTACCAGGAACTACACACTTTTTAAATTTTAATTAAAATATAATTATATGATTCACCACTCCTTTCAACTCCTCCTATATTTTACCTCATCCCTCACAAATTTATAGCCTCTTTTTCTTTGATTATTATTACTACACATATCACACATAAGTATATAAGTATAATCCATTGGGTCTGTTTAGTTTCAGGGCTGACAACTTGATGTAGGATAGCAATTTATGGAAAAACTCTCTGGGAATGATGACTTTTCCCTCTCTCAGCAGTCATGCATTGACTCTTGTTCTTTGTCTAGTGGTGGGGACCCATGAGCTTTCTCCCCTTCAGTCTTAGCATGACTATTAGAATCACCATTGTTCAGATGTTGTTTGAGCAGCCATATTTGTTGAAGTATCATGAGTAAAATTACTCTGTTATTTTTAGGAGAGACAAACTCACAACACATCCTGATCCTCTGGCCCCTACAGTCTCCTTCTCCCTCCTTCTACAATGTTCCTTTAAGTGTGGAGACTATGTTGTGTTGTATATGTAGCTGTTGGGCCTCAGTACTACATAATCAGTTGCTTTCTGCATGTTGACCATCTGTAGGTTTTGTAATGGTCTCTCAAGTTTCTTTGAGGAATCTTAGAGCTTTATTTATCTGTGGGAATAAGGAAAAATATTTAGAATACAGATGAGAATTCTAATGGTTTAAGAAAATAGCAGTTGTGGGCTTTTTCCTAAGATTTGTATTTCACAAGCCCCAGAAAGTTGGCTAGATTTCAATCTCCAACCATGACTCTCCTCATGATGAGTGAATCTTTCATGTTTGTTGGTTGCCACCAAGATAAAAGTTCCACCATTGTACCTTTAGGGATATCTTGCTTCAACGGTCATAGGTATCACAGGTATAGAGGACTAGGCCTTTTTTGGTAGCTTACATAGCATCTTCTAATACTATAAAAGGTAAGTCCTCCGGGAGTAGGCTTTCAGGTCAGATCCAGCATGGATCTCGAAGTTCTGTATCAAAAGTGAGTGGTTTTCTCAGCAATAGACTGTGATGCATATTCCTGGCTATCAACTTCACAACATCTGAAATCAATTAGTGCCCATATTTCAGAACACGCCTGTAAAGGATTTTCTTGATTGGATTATTTGAGGTGACACAACCTACTCTCGTTCTGGGCTATACCTTCTGTGGCAATCCTCAAAATTGGATATGGAGAAAGGAATCTTTAGCTTTTTTGCCTTCTTGCCTTCACTCTCACTGGCCAATTTAACATGTGGCAGAGTTTTTCTACTCTGGTATTAAGATCTACTTCCAAATTCCAATATTTCTTTAGAAATCCCCTAGGATTCCACCATCAGATAGGAACTTCCGAGAAATCCTGTCTTGTAGACTGAACAACTACTGGACACTTGGCCTTCTTTTTTTTTTTTTATTTTCCTTTCAAGTGATAGCCATTTTTGAACTACACAGACCACAGCCCATAAGCTATTCTAATAAATCACATGCATGCACATACACACACAAACACATACGTACATACATACATACATACATACATACACAAACACACACTTTACCCATTCACCTCATTTAGAAAACTGACCAATACAGAGACCCACATTAAACTTCTGGGAGACAGCCAGGTGCAACACAATAGACTTATGTTGTTCTGGGAATTTGTGCAAATGCCCTGTCCAACAACTTAAAATGTAGTTTCTCATACACAGCACTGGGGTTTCTGAAAATTAGTCTATGATTTCTTTGAGAAGCAGTATTTCCCCAAGTGGCACAATTTCTTTGAAAATATGCATATTCATATATTTATAGTTATTATGGTAATTTTAATTAAATAGAAATAATGTGCTGACCTATGACTTTTTCAAATACCCCTAGTGTTATTTATTCCTCCTCCCTATCCTTCTGTGTTGACCCATCTGTCCTCACCAATTAGACTTGCCCACCATTTTCTCCATTACATTCTTCTTCTCACTTCTATCCTGCTATTCACCCCTCTAGAGCATGCACGTGGTTGCTTATGCTTATGGTTTCTAATGTTTTGCCAGGTATAAACTTGTACTTGAATATTTGCGTGTAGGAACCACAGATAAGCGCACATTTGTTTTTCTTTTTGAGCCTGTGTTACATTACTCAATGTAGTATGTTCTTCTTTCATCCATTTATCTGAGACATTCATGATTTATTTTATAATAAATAATATTTATTTTATATGCCTACCCCAGTTTCATTATCTGTTCATTGATTAAAAGCCACTTAGAAGAGAGTTAAATATATTGGTCTGTTCTTTTAGAACATTGAGTCATGGGTATTGCCTGATTGCCTGTATCTTTGAAGAGAGTCTTTAAAAAGAAGAGTAAGAAAAACAGAAAGTAACCATGGCTCAATGGTATAGAAAATAAGCCAATGTACTCTGTTGTCTACTTCCCTACTGTCCAGCCACTAAAAACAGAGGTCATGAAAAAGTTGACAACAGTTTAAGATTTTGAATGTGTGTCAGTTATAGGGTAATAATTCAAAATCAAATATATATTGAATCTGCTGTTCTTAAGGAAGTGCTCACCAATGCTGTGTTGCATTTTTATTTTGGCATGTGTACTAACAACAAGTTCATTTTGAACACAATAGTTGATTCTTTCCTGCCATGTAACTAGCAGTGATAAAATTTTAGCCTTAATAAGTTATAAACTATAATGTTTTTACTCTAAATTCTTTTCTTATGGAGATGCAATAGTTTGATGGTTGAAAAGAATGCAGATACCATATTGTATAGTTTTGGATTGTATTGTGTTAGAAAGTTTGATTTAAAAACTGTACTCTGTGTTGCTGATTGAGTTTCATGAAAAGAGGTTAAATGAATTTTGGCTCAAGATTAGGAAAACATTTCTAACATTTTTGAAATGGCCCTAAACATACTACTGCCATGTTGTACTATGCATTTATGTAAAGTATCCTCATCAGAATTGATACTTACAAAATCAAAATACCAATCAAATCTGAAAATATTGAAGGCACATAATCAAGTATTCAGTCAATATTCGATTCTATATCTAAAAATAATCATTCATCTCATCAAAACTAAATTTTCTTTCATCTTTGATAAACAGTAAAATTATATGTATAGTAAGGAATTATTTTAAACAAATTTCATGCCAGGTATGGTGCTTCATACTTTTGAT
>JANHMN010001338.1:0-10000 GCA_030674055.1 Rhabdomys pumilio
AAAAGATTTGGCCAATATACACTTATTAGTGAGTACATACCATGCAGTTTTTATCACTATTGTTCTGTAGTATAGCCTGAGGTCAATGACGGTGATTCCACCACAAATTCAATATCACCCTCAGTGAGGTAACTCAGACCCAAAAGGACCTGCATGGTATTGGTACAGAGATGGACAGGTTTATCAATGGAATAGAATTAAAGACTCAGAAACAAAACTACACACTTATGGACACTTGATCTTTAACAAAGTAGCCAAAAATATACAATGGAGAAAAGAAAGTATCTTCAATAAATGATGCTGGTCTAACTGGCAGTCTATATATAGAAAAATGGAAATAAATCTATATTTGTCACCTTGCACAAAGCTCAAGTCCAAGTGGATCAAGAACCTCAACATAAAACACTAAATCTAATAAAAGAGAAAGACAGAAAGAGCCTCAAACTTATTGGTACAGGGAAAAATTTCCTAAACAGAACTCCAATGGCTCATCCTCTAAGATCAAGAACTGATAAATGGGACCTCATGAAACCAGAAAGCTTCTGTAAGGCAAAAGACATAATCAATAGGACAAATCTGCAATCTACAGATTGCGAAAACAATCTTTACTAACTTACATCTGATAGAGGGATAATATACAAAATATATAAAGAACTCCTTTTTAAATTTTGTGAGGAGTTGCTTTCACCTGTCAATGTCTGTGCCCTAAGCATCTTGAGAAGCTGGAATTTTAGATTTGCTCATATTCTCATTTTTGTATCTTAAGATTTGCATAATTTCGAAAATGTTTACATCTTTAAAACAATTGCCATGCGTTGGTACTAGAATATTGGAAAACAAAATTAAAATGAGTATGCCATGTGCTTTCTTTCAGTATAAAATTCTATAAATATTTAACTTTTGTCAACAGATGATATATGTTTTTTTTCTACACATCTGTACTCTGGTGGATATCAACTGAGTGTCCTATAATTAACTCAATTCATTTGACTTTCCTATAAATTTGGTTTTGAGCATAGCCATAACCAGCTGAGCTATCTCTCCAGCTATTATTTGACTTCCTTGCCCTGGAATTACAGTCATATCTTATATTAAAAGTTTCAGTCCCACAAGATTGTCTCTTTAGATGTTAATTATAAACCCAGGCTGGCTATATATTGGGGCCTTCTATGATCCCTTTGTTCAAATTTAAAGGCATTTTGTTGACTACATCATAGAAATCAAGAGAGTGATTTGTTTACTATTACCCTTTTATTGCAGTAAGTTACAACTAAGGGCTATTCTGGTGGAAAAGATGCACAGAGAAAGAACATGAGACAAAGGCTATAAGACTTCCACATCCTACTATGAAGTGGCACCTTCTTATTAACTTCATGTGCTCTGCAGCTCTTTCTTTTTGAATTTTTCATAGGCTTTCTTACACAGTTTCAAATGAGTATAACATCACCCATATGTAATGGACCTAACCAGTATATATCTACCTATGTAGTTGCGGGCTTGAGGATGACAATTCCAATAATTTTCATAAGGATTATGGTTAACCTGTTAACTATGTCTTCTCAGACATAGATTTCATTAGCACACAAAAAGGTATTTGTCACTTCCAAAATTCTAAATGTTTCAAGAGATACAGGTCACAAATGGAAAGGAGATGAAATTCATTCTTCTTAGAAATCACATTATATCCCTCAGTAAACATTTTATAATATTTTAGAAATAGTTAATAGCATTTTACAATTATTGGCATTATAAAACAAAAGATCTATCTTAAAAATCAAACTGCCATCAACTTCCATTAAGTGCAGACACAAGAGAAAATAATAAGCCAAATATGATCCCAAACAATATTATTAACCAAAAATGTAAGTGCATAATACATTTCCTTGTTTTTTTTCTTTTATTCAAAAGAAACTAGGGAATGAAACCTGATAAAATATAATGTAATCATGGAGAACTATGCCAAAGTGAGAAAAACTGTATTTCTCCTCTCTACCATTCCTGTGATAGTCTCACATTTTACTTGTAATACCACAAGGGAGAAGGAAGAAGATGTGTTAGTTTAGTTGAGACACAGTTTAATCAGTCTTTTTCTGCGCAAAGAAACTTACTATTTGATCTCTACAGGCTCCAACCTCCATTGTCAGCATCTCTCCCCCAACCAGCCCATTATAGCAGATACACTGTCTCTTTCTGGAAATGTGCTTCTTTGTTTGGTAATCTATTGATGCATTAAATGGAGAAATGTTTCTTTCTTGGAACAAGATTTATACCTTTGAATTGTTTTAGAATATTTTACTGTAGGTTTGTGATTGGATATTAAGTATCTGTATATTTCATCTTTTTGTTCTCTTTGACATGAGTCATCTTGTCTTTATCATTCTCTACCAGAAGTAGGAATGTTGCATTTGCACACTCCAATTAGTGATACTCATCTAATGTATACCCCTATTCTTTTTAACCATTCAAGAGATTCTCATTGAATTCTTTAGCATGATAGCCAAGAACCTCCAAATTAACTGAAGTGCTTATTTGAAGCAACACTAGATTATCCCTCTCAAATAATAGTGCAAATGCCATATTCCTTCTTCTAGTGGAAGATGATAAAGACAAGATGACTCAGATCAAATAGGACAAAAGATGAAATATTCAGATACTTAGTATCCAATCACAAACCTACAGTGAAATATTCTAAGACAATTCAAACACATAAATCTTATTTTTCCAGAATTCCCAAATAAGATTTTCAGTTTGGAGCATCAAATGCTACCAAAAAAATCTCATTATATTGTATGTGGAAGTAAAACAATAGGCTTAGAAATTCAGAAGAATCTACAACAAGTCTTACTGTGGCAATTTAAAAATAATTGTCAGATATGCTTGTAGGATGACACAGAGGGCAAAGAGGGTTGCTGCGCAGCTGGAGCACACATTAATAGTAGAAATAAAGAACTCATTATTTGTCACAAAGGCTTACTTATTCATGACAGTTTGTACTGAACGGGGACCACAATTTTATATTACTTTATAATAAGCAGACAGAAGATCAAAGTCAGGGATAAAGGGCTTATTATTGATAGTAGATGGAAGATTCATATTTTTATTATGGATTTTGTAGAAACTTTATACCAACACTAGCTCATTGGGGCAATAAGTAGTATGGGCCATGAGCACCTATATGGTGGATGAATTACAAAATCACACAAAATTTGGAAGACTCAATACTCTCTGAGAAAGCACACACAACCTGCTGTTTTTCTGAGACAATACATTATATCATCCTTAAGGCTTTCTTCATGCAAATATAATCTTCCCCATGGTCTAGGTAGAGTAATTTAGACCTTGAATTTCTGAACACCCAGGGAGACAGTGCAGAGGTTGAAACAACAGTTTCTTCTCTCAACAAATTGCTAAAGAAATGTTCACTTTGTTTCTAGCTGGACATATACCACTGTACAATCAGAGAATACTTTGGTAACTGGGTAAAGGGAAATAAAAGTTATAGACATGTTAGGAGAATCACATAGAGAAAAGAAATACCATAAGATAGAATTATTGTAAAATTTCAAGTTTCATGTTTAAATAAAACAAGACCTTTCTCTTTGAGGGTAGTCATCACATTTGAATTACCCTTCCCATGGATAAAATCTAGTCTATGGTATCTTTCTTTTCCTTTCTTTGCTTTTGGTTTTAGATTGGTTTACTAGAATATGGAATATTTGTTAAGCTATTATTCGACTACTTTCTAAATACCTTGATGCTGTACCCTGACAATTTGGCACTTCTGGAATATTGACATCCAATATATATGTTAAATATGTGTTGTATGGTGTAATATAAGTTCAATTTTCATTGGCAGAATTAGAGTAGATACATTACACTACAGAAATGACTAACTTATTTAAATGACCATTTTGCTTGCTGTATGTTATAATGAACATGTATAAGCATATAAGTTATCATCTATTGTTTTATATTACTGAAAGTTTTGTTTTACGTCTAATTCTAAAGTCTTCATAGAATTGAATGAAATATACCTTTGGAACATAAAATTATTCATAGGAATTTAAATATATCAGAGTAATCTTTTCCTTTCTGATATTATTCTATATCTACATGAACAGTGTTAAGGCTAGCCACATCCTGAAAGTCATGTGTCAGTGGGATTCCAGATTCTTCTTCCTCTTCCATGGAATTTATCTATTTGTATAGTATAAATCTCATTTTAACATTTTTTGCCATTTTTATATCAGCAGGAATATATAGTATATTCAAAATAATGTGTTTATCACTCTGATTCCGAGGACTGAAATTACAACATATGGGAAGACTCATGACTTTTCTTGAAACAGATACATTTCTTAGTTGTCAAGGTCTTTCTTCTATTTAGCATATATATCATAAATAATATATAACATACATATTATATATAATTGAAATATTAACAAAAGAAGAATTTTTGTCTAGTAAAGAACCAAAGGAAATAGTTATTAAAATATCATATTAATTATAGTGCTCTAAACAAATTGTATAAAAGACAAAATTAAGATGATACATAGTATCTTGATTTTCCCAATTAGATTTCCACTTTCATGTCCATCCAGAATTTATTTACATGTACAACACACGAAAGAGGTGACAATTTACAGTACTGATTTTTTAATAATGAAACCAATGCAAATGTCATGCTTTGAGACTGCCTCATCATGAAGCTTAGGCTGGGCTCAAGTTTATGGACCATAGCTCCCCAAGGGCTAGAATTAAACATATGTACATTATACCCACCCTGAAAGTTGCATCTTTAAAATTTGAAAAGTAATACATTAATTAGTTTTGTAAATAATTCAAGTGATATATTTTGTCTAGATTCATAGCAAATCATTTGAATTCACATTTACTAGACACAATACCTTGACTTTTCAAAATGATTCTTAGTAGAATTGTAATGTTTTTCAAATTCTTTCTGATTCGTTGCTCACCTCTCACTTAATGAGAATTATTTTCTAAAATGAACTACTGTATAACTTTTACTTTATTAAGTATTCAATGTGGCTACATACACTTATTAAGACACAAAGCGTTTACTTAGCTAGCTCAAATAACTCCAGTAATTATTCCAGTAATTAAGTGCTACAAAGGTTAATGTGCATAATTGCTTGAGGCTTTGAAATTTTCTTCCCTATTTTGGAATGTTTACAAAGTGAAACAACATAACATTTAAAAAATCCATGTTTTTTCATTGTTGAGGATAAAAGAGCCTTATTTGTTTTTGTTTGGTTACTGCATTCATAATAGAAATGATTTCTAGTATGTTAAAGTTTTACCTCCATTAATATCCTCAACTAATCTGCTGCATTGTGTCCTATTATATTACACACATGTATTATCTCATGTATTTTAATGAAGAGAGTCATTTTCTCTGAATTATGGAAAGTAATTTTAACTTCGTGAGCTTCAGTTGCAAGTGGAAATTGTTACGGCTAATTTATAGTGTTGTTTTAAGTCTGTAATGAGTTCTTGTGTAAGATAACCATTACTTCTTACCTATTTACTGATCCAAGTGCCTGTATAGGCTAGAGTTCAAGCAAACAATGTATTGTGGCTGACCTTAAGAGACAGTGATCAGAATGACAGAAATACCTAGAAGTCAGACTGTAACTATACCTAGAAAGACTATGGAGAACACACTGTGAACCACAAAACAACTCCCACATGTCCCTCACTGAAAAAATGACCTGCAAATACACAGAATTAAACTACCCAAGGCTTAATATTGTGCTGCTGTGGGATTGTAACAGTAGAGGTCCCCCACTGCTCTTGGAATTTGGAGTTTTCACACAGCCATAAAAGAAAAGATTGATTTAAAGCCATGATGAGGTGACAAGTGATTAGTGGGAAGCTGAGCATACGTATTCTAGGAGAAAGGGCTTTGCTCCGAAGCAGAGACCAGCTGTTTGGATTTGATGGGACAAGTAGGAAACAGTTTAGGTTTTATGGACTATAGATTGCTCTCACTCTTCCTTTAATATTTTAACTTCTTTATCTCCCTTTTTAGATGTTTTAAAAATATTTTTATCAATCTATTGAGAAATTTGTACATTTAAAAAAATAATATTCATCCTCTTTTCAACTATTCCCAAATCTACTCCCTCTTTGGAACTGTCTTAGTTAGCATTTTATTGCGGTGAAGAGACACCAGGATAATGGCAATTCTTATAAAAGGAAGCATTTAATTGGGGATGGCTTACTGTTTCAGAGGTTCAGTCCATTATTATGATGGCAGAAAGCATGGCAGTTTCTAGCCAGACATGGTGCTAGAGATGGAGCTGAGAGTGCTACATCTTGATCTAAAGGCAGGAAAAGGACATTGTCCTCTGCAGGTAAGAAGAAGGCTTTCATTCCAAACTGGGCAGAGCTTGAGCATAGGACCTCAAAGCTCACTCCCCACGTTACACAAATATCTTTTAGCAAGGCAGCACCTACTTAAATATTGCTGCATCTCCTAATAGTGCCACTCATTGGGCCAAGAATATTCAAATCACCACAGGTACCCACCCAACATTATGTCATATTTTTGTTTTTAATACTCATAGAGTTCAATTTGTGCTGCTCATCTCTGCCCATATGACCATCCACTAGAAAGTTTTCTATTTTCTCTTTCTTTCACTTTTTCTTTCTTCTTTTTGTTTTTGAGACAGGATCTCTATATGTAGATCAGGCTGGCGTCCAACTAAAAGAGATTGTTCTGCCTTTGCCTATAGCTATGATGACCTGGGATTAAAAGCAAGTACCTCCATGCCCAGGTGAATGGGATATATTCAATTTACCAGGAACTACACACTTTTTAAATTTTAATTAAAATATAATTATATGATTCACCACTCCTTTCAACTCCTCCTATATTTTACCTCATCCCTCACAAATTTATAGCCTCTTTTTCTTTGATTATTATTACTACACATATCACACATAAGTATATAAGTATAATCCATTGGGTCTGTTTAGTTTCAGGGCTGACAACTTGATGTAGGATAGCAATTTATGGAAAAACTCTCTGGGAATGATGACTTTTCCCTCTCTCAGCAGTCATGCATTGACTCTTGTTCTTTGTCTAGTGGTGGGGACCCATGAGCTTTCTCCCCTTCAGTCTTAGCATGACTATTAGAATCACCATTGTTCAGATGTTGTTTGAGCAGCCATATTTGTTGAAGTATCATGAGTAAAATTACTCTGTTATTTTTAGGAGAGACAAACTCACAACACATCCTGATCCTCTGGCCCCTACAGTCTCCTTCTCCCTCCTTCTACAATGTTCCTTTAAGTGTGGAGACTATGTTGTGTTGTATATGTAGCTGTTGGGCCTCAGTACTACATAATCAGTTGCTTTCTGCATGTTGACCATCTGTAGGTTTTGTAATGGTCTCTCAAGTTTCTTTGAGGAATCTTAGAGCTTTATTTATCTGTGGGAATAAGGAAAAATATTTAGAATACAGATGAGAATTCTAATGGTTTAAGAAAATAGCAGTTGTGGGCTTTTTCCTAAGATTTGTATTTCACAAGCCCCAGAAAGTTGGCTAGATTTCAATCTCCAACCATGACTCTCCTCATGATGAGTGAATCTTTCATGTTTGTTGGTTGCCACCAAGATAAAAGTTCCACCATTGTACCTTTAGGGATATCTTGCTTCAACGGTCATAGGTATCACAGGTATAGAGGACTAGGCCTTTTTTTGGTAGCTTACATAGCATCTTCTAATACTATAAAAGGTAAGTCCTCCGGGAGTAGGCTTTCAGGTCAGATCCAGCATGGATCTCGAAGTTCTGTATCAAAAGTGAGTGGTTTTCTCAGCAATAGACTGTGATGCATATTCCTGGCTATCAACTTCACAACATCTGAAATCAATTAGTGCCCATATTTCAGAACACGCCTGTAAAGGATTTTCTTGATTGGATTATTTGAGGTGACACAACCTACTCTCGTTCTGGGCTATACCTTCTGTGGCAATCCTCAAAATTGGATATGGAGAAAGGAATCTTTAGCTTTTTTGCCTTCTTGCCTTCACTCTCACTGGCCAATTTAACATGTGGCAGAGTTTTTCTACTCTGGTATTAAGATCTACTTCCAAATTCCAATATTTCTTTAGAAATCCCCTAGGATTCCACCATCAGATAGGAACTTCCGAGAAATCCTGTCTTGTAGACTGAACAACTACTGGACACTTGGCCTTCTTTTTTTTTTTTTATTTTCCTTTCAAGTGATAGCCATTTTTGAACTACACAGACCACAGCCCATAAGCTATTCTAATAAATCACATGCATGCACATACACACACAAACACATACGTACATACATACATACATACATACATACACAAACACACACTTTACCCATTCACCTCATTTAGAAAACTGACCAATACAGAGACCCACATTAAACTTCTGGGAGACAGCCAGGTGCAACACAATAGACTTATGTTGTTCTGGGAATTTGTGCAAATGCCCTGTCCAACAACTTAAAATGTAGTTTCTCATACACAGCACTGGGGTTTCTGAAAATTAGTCTATGATTTCTTTGAGAAGCAGTATTTCCCCAAGTGGCACAATTTCTTTGAAAATATGCATATTCATATATTTATAGTTATTATGGTAATTTTAATTAAATAGAAATAATGTGCTGACCTATGACTTTTTCAAATACCCCTAGTGTTATTTATTCCTCCTCCCTATCCTTCTGTGTTGACCCATCTGTCCTCACCAATTAGACTTGCCCACCATTTTCTCCATTACATTCTTCTTCTCACTTCTATCCTGCTATTCACCCCTCTAGAGCATGCACGTGGTTGCTTATGCTTATGGTTTCTAATGTTTTGCCAGGTATAAACTTGTACTTGAATATTTGCGTGTAGGAACCACAGATAAGCGCACATTTGTTTTTCTTTTTGAGCCTGTGTTACATTACTCAATGTAGTATGTTCTTCTTTCATCCATTTATCTGAGACATTCATGATTTATTTTATAATAAATAATATTTATTTTATATGCCTACCCCAGTTTCATTATCTGTTCATTGATTAAAAGCCACTTAGAAGAGAGTTAAATATATTGGTCTGTTCTTTTAGAACATTGAGTCATGGGTATTGCCTGATTGCCTGTATCTTTGAAGAGAGTCTTTAAAAAGAAGAGTAAGAAAAACAGAAAGTAACCATGGCTCAATGGTATAGAAAATAAGCCAATGTACTCTGTTGTCTACTTCCCTACTGTCCAGCCACTAAAAACAGAGGTCATGAAAAAGTTGACAACAGTTTAAGATTTTGAATGTGTGTCAGTTATAGGGTAATAATTCAAAATCAAATATATATTGAATCTGCTGTTCTTAAGGAAGTGCTCACCAATGCTGTGTTGCATTTTTATTTTGGCATGTGTACTAACAACAAGTTCATTTTGAACACAATAGTTGATTCTTTCCTGCCATGTAACTAGCAGTGATAAAATTTTAGCCTTAATAAGTTATAAACTATAATGTTTTTACTCTAAATTCTTTTCTTATGGAGATGCAATAGTTTGATGGTTGAAAAGAATGCAGATACCATATTGTATAGTTTTGGATTGTATTGTGTTAGAAAGTTTGATTTAAAAACTGTACTCTGTGTTGCTGATTGAGTTTCATGAAAAGAGGTTAAATGAATTTTGGCTCAAGATTAGGAAAACATTTCTAACATTTTTGAAATGGCCCTAAACATACTACTGCCATGTTGTACTATGCATTTATGTAAAGTATCCTCATCAGAATTGATACTTACAAAATCAAAATACCAATCAAATCTGAAAATATTGAAGGCACATAATCAAGTATTCAGTCAATATTCGATTCTATATCTAAAAATAATCATTCATCTCATCAAAACTAAATTTTCTTTCATCTTTGATAAACAGTAAAATTATATGTATAGTAAGGAATTATTTTAAACAAATTTCATGCCAGGTATGGTGCTTCATACTTTTGA
>JANHMN010001339.1:0-11705 GCA_030674055.1 Rhabdomys pumilio
AGAAGAAGAAGAAGAAGAAGAAGAAGAAGAAGAAGAAGAAGAATGTATAGAAGGTGTCATAGAAGATACTGAACTGTGCGGAGGTGGGCTGTGAGAGGCAGCTGGGTATCTGGTTGAGCACAGGCCTTGAACCCCAGAGACCCTAAAGGGATGGTAGGTCTTCAGCCTTGCTCCTGGGCCCTGGTTCCTTTTACTTAGGGATAGTCCTCTACAGCCTCTCCCAAAGAGAGGTTTATGTCACATAGCACAAGTAGAGGACCTGACTAAAGGCCACAGAGCCTCAAGAGATCTCCATAGAGGCCGGAGAATATAGCCAATTAAGCATTTCTTCCCAGACCCTCCTACTTGCGAAAGGTATTTAACCTCAGGCCCGCCCTGAGAACATGGGGTACAGCTTTATCCACTTTCCACCATGACAATAGACCTTTAAAACCATGGACTACCTTTTGTACTTAGTGCCTGCCGTGGGGGACCATGGAGAAGGTCTTCAACTACTCAGCCCCAGTCTAATCTCCTACCAAGGACTTTTCTGTGTTTCAGTCATGGAGCCCAAGTCTGTACCCAGCCAAGTGAGTTGCCTCAACCAAGAGTCTCTACCCTGTGGGGCGCTGCCAGAGCTTCTCTTCTTCAGTGGCTCCCTTTTTGTTGCAGGCTGGTCCAGCCCATATGCCCCCCAGTCTCAATCCTTCCACAGCCTCTCAGTGGTGCCTAGGAGCCCAAGGGCTCAGATCAGCTGACCCCTGACTGCCTTCTTGTCTGGGGTTCCCCAACCCAAGAGCTCCACTCCCACGGGACCTCAGATTGGGATCTCCCCCCATGCCCAGAGTGGAGCTTTGTGGCTTCCCATAGCCTGGCATCCTCCTGGCACTGCATGGAGTGAACTCAGTAAAATTCCCTCACTTATGCCCCTGAGCCATGGTTCCAGCTGCCTGGGGTGGCAGACACATGGGACCCACAACTCAGTCCAACAGAACCCATGCCCATGAGCAAGCTACAGCCCCACATTGAACTACAAACCTTTCTCTTGTATGGTCTATGCTTTACCCTCTGAGATCTCTTTATGGCTGGAACAGGCAAGTCATCACATATGGTCACAATATTCAGATTTTTTTCACTGTGTTTTGGGGTGTCAGTGACATTTTTGCCATTCCTTTTCTCAAATCTGACATACTTATTATTTCGGAACCATCTGTGCATGGAAAGATGCCCTGTACCTTTTCTGCTGTGAAATAACTTGTTGTTTGAGAGTTAAAACTTTGACTCTTCTTGTCTTTTCTGCTAAGCTGGCTTTAGACTCAGAGTTAAAATGAGAGTCATTGCGATAGGACTCCTGCGCTTTGTTTCTTCTAGTAAGTAGAAAACTCAGATCCTTTCATCTGCGGTAATAGATGGGGCATGGTGGAGGCTACATTATGATTGCTGAAAACTGGAACAACCATTGTACAGTTAATTCATATGCCAGCTTTCCAATGTTTGACTTGCCTAATGGTAATAAGAAAGGAGAGGACTTAAGACAATGTATAGAGGAGACATTTTTCCTTCAAAGTGACCAACGTATTAATGTGAAACTTGAGTCACTGAAGAGTCACATTGTGATGAGGATTCTGTGGTGTGGTTACTCTAGTAAGACAACAATGCCTACGGCAAATGATGTTCTGCCCCGACTTGTATTTAATGAATGTAATGTTTGAATTTCATTTTCTGACTGTGTCAAAGATTATCTTTTCATACAGTGATTAAATTAAAATGCAATTCCCAGATTTTTTCTGCTTTGATCACAGTGACATTTTGTGATCAAATGCAGTATTCAACTTGAAGATACACATGAGTGTGGTGGTGACGTTCTAGGAGAAAGAGTGAGTGATTCTGTTGTGATCGATGATATGCCATCCTTGGCTGTAGTTTTTTGCAGGGTTCTGTGTATCTACCAGCAGCATTGGTCTGAAGCACTATATGAAAACCTTCTGAATTTGACATTTTTTGCCAACACGAATACACCCAGGTTCAATTCTTGGCCCCTTTGTGTAGTGTGAAGCCACTGTGTGCTGCTCCAGTGCTATAGCACCATATGTTAGAGATATTAAGGTGACCATGTCTGTGACTATAAGATGGTCAGTTGTTCAGGTGACACAGAATCTTCCTTGCCTCAACATGCAAGAGTGCTGACAGAGCCATTTCAGTATAGTTTGTTGGAGTAACTGTCCTCTCCTACTGTTGATTGATATTCTTAAACCTGTAGCTTACCTTTAGGATGCATATATATATGCATATATATATATTGAATATAGTACTATTCATGGGCCCAATAACACATGTTGGTAATCAACCTTGGCAGTATTGCCTATATGGTGATGCATTTAGAATCAGGATATCTCTCAGCATGGTCTTCCCAGTTTCTATTAGTATAATAGACGGCCCATGCATTAGGGGTTGAGGGAGTTAAGGGTACATTTTGTGCACACATTATCCTCATTCACACCTGAACTATGTTAGAAAGCTATGCTGTTTCTCTCAGCTTAACTCAAAGAGAGCTTTCCTGTGGAGTTGAAAGACTGTGTCTTTGATATGGCTATTCCCATGTCAGCAACACACGTTCTCTTTGAAATTTCACACACTTGAGTCTTCTTCTGCTCTTAACACCCTGGTGAAGACAGAAGTGAAATCTTCTTTTGTGGTTACAGAGAGCTGCTTAAGCTAGCATGTTGCACAGGAGGAGTCCCTTGGAGAAAACATTGCATTAAGCTGTGAAAATAAAGTTAGTGGTATGTTGCAGACCCCAAGAATTTGAAGACATAAAAGCCATGATAGAACAATTAGAGGGAGGTGCAGACAAGGAGTATAAGTAGCCTAGGCAGCAAAGCTGGAAGAACAGAACCATTTAAGCCCTTTGACATCAGACATGAAGCTATAGGGTTTGAAATTGCCCTGTTGTGTTTCAGTTTTACTTGGGCCAGTATTTCTTTACTATTCAGAATCAGAGGATTCTTTACTTTGGAGTGGTAATGCGTATTTTGTACCATTGTATTTTGGAAGTAAACACTTTGCTTTTAGACTTAGCGAATGGTCAGTTAAGAGATTGCCATGAGTCTAAGATGAGGTCTTGAACTTTGAACATTTACTTTTTCCTTTTATTGAAAATAGATTATTTTCTAAAACAGTTTATCCCAGTGACAGTTTCTCCTCCTTTTATTCCTCCTAATTTCTCCTCTACTCCCTTCTCATCTGGAACCTTTCCCTTTCTGTCTCTGTCTCTCATTAGAAAACAACAGGCTTCGAAGAGGTAACACAAAACATCACAAAACAAAGTATAATTGGACAATCCCATCAGAGCTGGACAAGGCAAATCAGGAGAAGGAGAAAAGGAAAAGAGCTCAAGAGAAAGCATTGAAATCTGAGACCCATCAGTTCATACACTCAGGAGTCCCATAAAAATATTAAACAGAAAAGTAGAATATACGTGCAGAGGACCTGGTGCAGACCTCTACAGGCCCCGTGCTTGCTGCTTCAGACTCTGTGAACTTTGGCCTGTAAACCATGTTGAGATGGAAAGACTATGGGGACTTTTGAATTTGGACTAAATACATTTTGAGTTATGGTATTCCCACAATCCTACTGAGGCCAAGGAGTAAAATGTCGTGGTTTAAATGATAATGACCCTCAAAGGCTCATGTTTGGTTTCAATGTTTGGCTCACAATTGATGGAACTGGTACACAGGAAAGTACTTCCAATATGGTGATTGTAAGAAAACTCAACATGGTGATGGTGATGCAAATTCCTAAACAGAAATTAAAGTGAGGGGTACTGTAGTTGGGGACA
Organism: Rhabdomys pumilio; assembly: GCA_030674055.1. Taxonomy (NCBI): domain Eukaryota; kingdom Metazoa; phylum Chordata; class Mammalia; order Rodentia; family Muridae; genus Rhabdomys; species Rhabdomys pumilio. The sequence goes on from JANHMN010001339.1 coordinate 3,818, forward strand.
TGGATTAGAGGATTATTGTTTAAGAAGTCCAGAGTTTCTCTAAAGAAAAGCATATTTTCCCAGAGATCTACTTGGTGATTCTTGCACAACAGTGTTGTCCCTAAGGTCACTGAGATGTACATATATGAGGTAAAAGTGTGAACTTTCAGGTGATATATGTGCTACCCGGTTAAAAGATTGACATCATATAGTTCTTGCCAATACATTCTTCATTTAAATGGAAGTAAAGAAAAGCCAGACAGTTTCAGGGAACTCTGGGAGCAAGGAAATTCACCTTGCCTCTTAGGTTTTAGCCTTGAATGTTGTCTTCTATGAGAATAAATTTCCCCTAAAGATTCCTATGAAAGTCATGTCTGTTACAACTTGAGGGCACAAAATGTCATTCCAAGGTTTCTATTCTCATAGGATTTCATCCTGGTTGTAGATTAAACAGGAAATGTGGTACTGGTTTATGAAGAAAACCATTTTTTCCTTGACCAACACTTTGAGCAAAATGTCACGTATGAAGTGATTGACTGTGGAAAAACTAACTATCTGGCCCACAGCCACCCCTTCAGGACAAGTAGGATAAGATCTACTTAGAGCCTGTAGGTCTGTAGCCTGAAAGCTAATCACATCACTGCACAGCAAAGCAGAAGAAGGCAAAGGTTGAAGGGTGGGACTGACTACCCAGAAACTTGGGATTTAAAAGCCTGAATAAAGTGTTGTTGGCCCAGATCCTGGGAATTCAGCAACCTTTGGAAGGCTGTGCAGTGGACCGAGGCAGCAGCATTCACCACAGGTGACATTCTGCATCCACCAGAGCAGAAGAGTAAGTGTCCATGGGAGAGAGCCTTGAGAGACTCCATAGATACTCAATCATCAACCCAGGAATGAAAATATTTTCTTAACCTCAATAGCCCTGCTGTGTGAAGGTAGAGAAGGGTGGGGAAGCTGGGGAGAAAACCCAACATCCTCTGGGTTCAGGTTTGTACAGGTTCCCATTATGTGAAAATCTGGTTCTGTCTGCAGAGACTGACATCTGGTACCATATAGAGTAGGGACATGTGCATCTCATCCTGAGCCTACAGAGATAATTTTCTTGCGTATTACCACTGGATAAAAGCTGCTTTTTCATAGTTGGCATGAGCAGATGTAGTAGCAGGTGGTGTGGCTCTAGTCAAGAACTATAGAGGGCATAGCTTAAGAGACCCAGCATATATCTGAAATTCCAGCAGTGGCTTTCTCTAGTATCTCTCCTTCACAGACAGCTCTGTCTCACAATGGCTTTTCTGTGTAGCTCTTTCCTCACTGAGGTAATGTGTATTGTTCCAAAGACCTAAGGATAGGACAGATGAATTAGGAGCTGTAGAACTGTCCCAATTTTGTAAGGAAGTGTCAAGTGTTAATGTTCAAAATAAGCTCATCTAATGATGTATGTCAGGCAAGAATGTGGTGTCATGTGGCCCCAATTTATGAAGAAACCTTGTACTATGTAAGAGAAGCTTTGCTTTATTACAAATCCTAGGTTAGCTATGTCATAAGTCCATAGTCTTATAAGTTTTGAACATTTTTATCTTGATAAATTTTATTACATATGCAGTTCTTATTCCTAGAATTGTCATGTGCTGCATCTCTCTCCCTCTCTCCATCTATTATCTATCTCTCACACCTATCTATCATCTATCATCTATCATCTAGCTATCCATCATCTATCTATCCATCAATCTCTATCTATCTATCTATCTATCTATCTATCTATCTATCATCGATCTGTCTGTCTGTCTACCTATTTATCTATCATCTATTTCTTTATATATTTATCTCTCATATATTACATCTGGATTGAATTTTCTCCTTTCTCCAATTCTTCCATGTGCTGTGCTTTTTTATGGACAAACAAAATGTCATTCGTTGAACCTTTAAGTCAAATATATAGTTAGCCATTTCGAAAATCTTTGGATAAATATTTGGAAGGATAGTTCAAATAATTGTATCTACCATGGATGTTTTTGTTTCTCAGGAAGGTGTAAGAAGGCATTTTAGAAGTGTTGGTATAGCCACGCCTTCATTTCTCTTCCCTCTCTACATCCTTGAGATATGACTCCTGCTGTCTTCCTGGTTATCCTGTGCTTGGAAATGGCCTCATCTTCACCAGCACTTGATCCTGTTTCTGATGCTGAATGGCAGAAGTGGAAAATAAAACATGGAAAAACATACAGTCTGGTTGGTAATTTTGGAACTATCCACAGGGAACCCAGAGAGCTTGCTTATGAGGGTTATGGGTATAATGAAGGTCTTAGAAACTGTCTTGTTTTTGAAAAGAATTACATAAACTCAGGTGAGCATAGGGTGGTCACGATCTCTGTTCCTAGACATGTGGCAAATGGTTTGCTTCAGTGTCTTGAACTAACTCTCTCTCTCTCTCTCTCTCTCTCTCTCTCTCTCTCTCTCTCTCTCTGGCTTTTCTTCACCTATTGCAGCCAGTACTTGGTCAGCTTCTGCAGTGGTTAAAAACAAGTCATCCATTATTTTTATTTACAGGAGGAAGAAGGACATAGGAGAGCAGTTTGGGAAGAAAATATGAGAAAGATCATACTGCACAATGGGGAGAATGGCTTGGGAAAGCATGGTTTTACCATGGAAATGAATGCCTTTGGTGACATGGTGACCATTACATACTAGCATCATAATGTGTTTTTCTTTTCAATTCATCGGTGTCTTTGCTTTCCGATGTTTTAATGTATTTTTTTCTCTTAAAGACGAGTGAAGAATTCAGAAAACTGATGCCTGAAATCCCAATCCCAACTGTCAAAATAGGAAAAAGTGTCCAGAAACGTCTGTCTGTAGATATACCTAAGTTTATAAACTGGAAAAAGAAAGGCTATGTTGTTACCCCTGTGCGGAAACAGGTATTACTGTGTCACATGCCCATCTTCATCAGCCACTGGGGAAGCTGGGAAGGGGCATGTCTGTGTGGACTGAGTGAGTTCATTTTTATAAATTTTTTATTCTTCTTGTGCTTTTATACAAGTGATATCAATCATCTCCACCCACCATTACCTTAGAATTGCCTCTCCACCAAGTATCCTCTCATATCTTTAAACTTCATGTCATCTTTCATTACTATTTATAACCTGCCCTTATGTGCATGTATGTTGATGAGCACTGTGCATGAACAAACCACAGCAGTCACTACCCTTCCTTTAACAGGCTTCCATCAGCTGCTAGTGGTTCATTTTCTGACACAGTATTAAGCTTTCTGATTTGGAGTTGATATTTGTTTGTGAATGATTGTCTCTTGTTCTCTCCTTAGGGCAAATGTAATTCTTGTTGGGCTTTTTCTGTGACTGGTGCCATAGAAGGACAGATGTTCCGGAAAACAGGCCAACTGATCCCTCTGAGTGTACAGAACCTAGTGGACTGCTCTAGACCTCAAGGCAACAGGGGCTGTTACCTGGGCAATACATACCTTGCATTGAAGTATGTGAAGGAAAATGGAGGTCTAGAGTCTGAGGCAACCTATCCATATGAAGAAAAGGTAAGTGGATTTTTTATGCTATTGTCATGTCAGGGCTGTTATCGCAGTACTGTCATTGCAGGTTTGACTATTGATATGATTTCCTTGTAGGTGATCCTACTTCTACAAACATGGCGAACATGTAAAACCTTTATATGAAATATACACTTCTTCACTATGAAAAATTCTTATTAACAGGGACACTGAAATGGATGTCAATGACAACATGATATTCTGTTCCTAATATCCCAGGAGCATTTTATTTTCTGGCATGATTTATAAAAGCCATGATGCGAGAAGGCTCAGCTGCAAAGACTGTGTTGTTCTGACTTTTGCTCCACAGGGCCCAGAGAGAAGTAACCTGGTCTATTAACACTTTATGTTTTCAAGGAAGGATCATGCAGGTACAATCCAGATAATTCTACTGCTAGTATCACAGGCTTTGAGTTTGTCCCAAAGAATGAGGATGCCCTAATGAATGCTGTGGCAACTATAGGGCCCATTTCTGTTGCAATCGATGCATGGCATGAATCTTTCCTGTTCTATAAAAGAGGTAAGCCTGTGCCCTTTTAGATATTAGTTGAAGAAATCTGTGATGTTCCATGGCATTTCTGTTCAACAGACCAATTTTTAAAATATAAAACATGATATATTCATGTGGGTTTGCATATTTTATAGCTATCCATTCAATAATTTTGAGTACCATTTGTACTTGATATGACCTCCCCCTTGCATGTGAGCACTGCGTAATCCATAAAACTTACTGTTTAACTTAATTTCTCATTTTTCTACATGTGGTATGGCTTTTAGACTTTTAGTGAAATGGCATTTCTAGAGTAACTTAATGAGGGTCTTGAATTAAGTAACTTATGGTCGGGGTGCTTGCTTGCAAAGGGGTTTTACCAATGAAAACACAAAATATGAATGAGTCATCTTCTATGCTCATTCACGATCTCTTGGATTTCTCTGGATTCTAATGAGGACTTATATCAGGATTCCTGTTGGTGACCATTGTCCTTATCAGGTTCCTGGGCCTCTCACTGCTTTATGGATTTTATATTTCAGGTGTCTATTATGAGCCCAACTGCAATAGTACTGCTGTCAACCATGCTATGTTACTGGTTGGCTATGGCTTCATAGGACAAGAATCAGATGGCAAGAAATACTGGCTGGTCAAGAACAGGTATAAGCTGCCAAAATTATTTATATTTGGAGTTGGAAGGAGATATTTTTCAGTTTCTAGTGACAGTTTGCAGAAGTCCTAGAAAATATTGTTCCACTTAAGTTAAACAAAAACATTTTCTTTTACTTTTTTTTCTCTTATGTATGTGAGTGGTGTGTGTACACATATGGACCCATGTGACTGTGTGCTTGTGTGTGTGTGTGTATACATAGATGTTTACAGGCACTTGTGTGTTTGCTTTTATACAGACCATAAATTCACATTAATTGTCTTCTTCAGTTGTCCTCCACTTATCAGTAGAGGTAGAGAATTTTGCCAACATAAAACATTCACTCATACAAACTTATATATAAATAAAAGTAATAAAACTTAAATGCCAAGTAGCCTTAACACCCTGTCTGAATTCCCAGAGGTAGGACATAACTGGTAAACAAAGGGTAGATACACTAACCGAGAGAGTGAACTCTAGAATCAACAAGATTCTTCCCTTTTGCATGGCAGGGCATAACCCTCTTTGGTATCTCGACAGCTAGAACAAATGTCTCATACTGCATGGTCACAGTAGTGATCCTTTGGTTTCCTTGGGTGCTAATATCACAGTTGTGCCATTGATTTTCTAAAATATGACACAATCATTATTTCTGAACCACCCATGAGGGGAGAGTAGTCTTATCATTTTCTTGTTGAGATTTTCATAGTTATGTGTGAGAAAATTCTTGATTCTAAGAGGTTCACCCTCTGTCTTTTCTCATGATTTTTATTAAGTTGTCTTCTGGCTCAACGCTCAAATGAGAAAGAGTTATAGTAATCCACTGTGCCATGTAATTTTTCCTAAATGGAAAATATGATTTCTTTCAGTATGGGGATACAATGGGGCAATAGAGGCTATATAAAGATTGCCAAAGACCAGAGAAACCACTGTGGAATTGCTACATATGCCCTTTACCCCAGAGTGTGAACTGCCTGGTGGTGACAAGGAAGGAATGGACAGAAGACAACATTTAAAGAAGAGGCACTTCCATTTCAAAACAATTTACCACCGCTGTGTATATAAGACACTGCAGTCATTGAAAAGCCAGATGTGATGTGAATTTTGTAACATATTACTCTTGTAAGACATGATCATTACTGTAACTGATGCCATACACTGGTTTGTATTTGTTTTCTATAACAATGTTATTTTTATTTTTCATGTAACAAATTGTCTTTAAAAATAAAGGTTTCTTTAAATGTTGCTCAGCCAATTGTTTCTTCCATTGAGAGTTCTTTTATTAGATCTGTACCTCATTTTTAACTTAAATGATTTTTTGATATTTAATTTCTTGGGTTCTTTATATATTTTGGGTATTAGTCCTCTATCAGATGTGAAGTTGGTAAAAAATTCACTCCCATTCTGGTGGGGTCCAGCCTGGCATAAAGTTTGGGTATCAAGGGAAGACAGTAAAGGGTTGCACTGGTGAACAGGGAGAAAAGCTGATAACTTTGGTGATTAACTTTGCAACTCTTTGCTATTCTGTGGTTAAATGCTGCTGGATTGTGGCTGTTAGCTACTGCTTATAGCAGAAGGAGATTAAGAAGGAAAGTTTAGTTGCTTTTGCTCTTTTCTCTTTGATTCCTGGGCATCTCACTAATCAGGTGAAAGGCTCAGAGTTTGTTAACTCTTTGTGAGCCAGAGAGAAAGGAAAAGAAAGTAAGGTACACATAAAAAACACAGGCACTCTAGATGTAGTTTAGGGAAAAAAGCTACAACAACCCCATATTGCTGTTTTCAGTTTTTATACTTTCTTTAAAAAAATCACCTCATATTACTATCAGGTAGAACTGTTACAGTAGGACAAGTGATTACATGATTTTCTAAACACTTTTTTATTCCATAAGTTCATAGTAAGTTTAAGGTAATAGCTCATGTCATAGATCAATAAGGTTTAAGGAGTTACAACTGAATTGTTTACATGCCTTTTCATTAAACTATTGTCTGACTAAACATTCATTATCTATCTTCTAGATTCATCAGTTCATCATGTGTTTGTTTGTTTGTTTATTTATGTATATGAGTACACTGTAGCTGTCTTTACAAACACCAGAGAGGGCATCAGATACTATTACACATTGTTGTGAGCCACCATGTGGTTGCTGGAAATTGAAATAAGGACCTCTGGAAGAGCAGTCAGTGCTTTTAACTGCTGAGCCATCTCTCCAGCCCCTCATTGTAACTTTAAGAAATAATTTTTATGTCACAAGTTAGCACTGTTTTGTCAAGAGAGAATTCATCTGCCTTGTGTTGTATTATTTTGAAGTTATGTATAGGAAGTTCTTTTGTTATTTCTATCTATATTTTTACCACGTGGGGAGCTGACAGAAGGCGGCTATCATTCTTGCAGCCATCTTGAGCCATATATCCTGACAAGAGACTTGTTTTCAACAGCCTACAACAGCTGAGCACACTCTGATAAAATCTTGTTTTATATACCCAGGATTTCCCCTTGGGTGTGTGAGACTTAAAGGTGTGACTTAAAGATGAGACTTAAAGGCATGACTTAAAGATGTGACTTAAGAAGTGAGACTTACAAAAGGTGCGAGGCAGACAGAAGAAAGTACAAGTGACTTAGACTTGGAACTTGGAAAAACTAGAGACTAAGTACTTAGGACTAGTGACATGGAATTAGAGGCTAGCTGTCCCAGACTGCTCTGCTGCTCCAGTCCAAGGGTCAGGGTCTAGCAAGAGAGAGAGTGGGGGAAGAAGGGGAAGAGACGCAAAGAATGGAGACAAAACAGGGTGTGTACTCAAGTCTCCTTTACTGTCTCTTGTCTCATCTATTGCAAAGAAATCCTGAGTATTTATAAGCACAAGCAGAGGAACACAACTGAAGACACTTTACCACATGCACCATGCAGCTGGGGTCACTAAACATCAAAACAAGATATGTGGGATAAACAAGATGTTTGTCAGAGTGTACTCAACTGTTGTAGGCTGTTGAAAAACAAGTCTCCTATCAAGGTATATGGCTTGAGATGGCTGCAAAGAATGATAGCCTCTTTCTGCTAGAAGTTGGCTCCCAACAACTAGTGACTTGGGATTTTCAGACTTGAGACTTGGACCTAGGGACTTGGCCTAGGAACTCGAGACTTGAAATCTAGAAACTTAGAACTTGGAAAGACAGAAGAAGAGAGACTGGAGGAGAGAGACATGAGAATAAATGGGGGAC
>JANHMN010001340.1:0-11695 GCA_030674055.1 Rhabdomys pumilio
GGTGGACTGAGCAGCCACACAAGTGATCTGCTCCCCTGAGGAAACTGCATCAGTGGCACCCTAGCCAGGTCACGGACCACAGTCTTGCAGGTAGGAGCAGCTGATCACCACCCTAGGCACAACTGTCAGTAGGGAGATCCCAGAGTGTACCTGGCACCCAGAACCCTCTCCTGTGGAAAACCACACCACTTCTGCCCCTTGCCCGGCCCCAGTGGACTAAGCAGCCACATAGCTGATCTGCTCCCCTGAGGAATCTGTGTCTGGTGGAATCCTAGCCAGGTCAAGAACTGCAGACCTGCAGCCAAGTCACGGACTGCAGAGCTGCAGAGCAGGGGACACCATATCCTGAAGCATCCTAGAGGAGCAACTACACTCAGAGCAGCAAACACCTAGCTGGTCTACTACCATGGAGACACCATATCCTGAGATAACCTAGAGGAGCCACTGTACCCAGAACAGCTGGAGCTCAGGATCACAGAGTCTTCCGGAACATTGGGAGTTCTGACACAACCAAGATAACTGGAAAGGCAGACTCCAGTAAAAACCAGTGAGTGCGAGTAGCACTTCAGCTAACCAAAATGACAAAAGGCAAGTGTAAGAATGTAAACAACAGAAACCAAAGTTACTTGGCATCACCAGAACCCAGTTCCTCCACCATAGCAAGTCCGGAACACCACATCACACCCAAAAAGCAGGACTCAGAATTAAAATCACTTCTCATGATGATGATAGAGGAATTTTAAAAGGACATAAACAACACTCTCAAAGAATTTGAGGAGAACGCAGGTGAACAGGTAGAAGCCCTTAAAGAAATACAAGAAAACACAACCATACAGGTGAAGGAATTACACAAAACCGCCCCGGATCTAAAAATGGAAGTAGAAGCAATAAAGAAATCCCAAAGGGAGACTACCCTAGAGATAGAAAACCTAGGAAAAAGATCAGGAGTCATAGACGCAAGCATCACCCACAAAATACAAGAGGCAGAAGAGAGAATCTCCTATGCAGAAGATAAAATGGAAAACATAGACACAACAGTCAAAGAAAATGTGAAATGCAAAAAGCTACTAACACAAAACATCCAGGAAATACAGGACACAATGAGAAGACCAAACCTAAGGATAATAGGTATAGATGAGAGTGAAGACTCTCAAATTAAAGAGCCAGTAAATATCTTCAACAAAATTATAGAGGAAAACTACCCTAACCTAAAGAAAGAAAGAGATGTCCATAAATATACAAGAAGCCTACAAAACCCCAAATAGACTAGACCAAAAAAGAAATACCTCCCATCACATAATAATCAAATCATCAAATATACAAAACAAAGAGAAGATACTAAAAGCATTAATGGAAAATGGCAAAGTAACATATAAAGGCAGACCTATAAGAATTACATCAGATTTCTCACCAGAGACTATAAAAGCCAGATGATCCTGGACTGATATCATACAGGCCCTAAGAGAATACAAATGCCAGCCAATACTACTATACCCAACAAAACTCTCAATCAATATTGATGGGAAAACAAAAATATTCCATGACAAATGCAAGTTTACACAACATCTTACCACAAATCCAACACTTCAAAGGATAATTGGAGGGAAACTGCAAACTAGAAAAAAAACAAGAAAGTAATCCTCCAACAACCCAAAAGAAGGTAGCTATACAAACATAACTCCACTGCCAATAACAAAAATAACAGGAAACAACATTCATTTTTCCTTAATATCTCTTAATATCAATGGACTCAATTCTCCAATAAAAAGACATAGACTATCAGACTGGATACATAAAAAGAACCCAATATTCTGCTGCATACAAGAAACGCACCTTTGTGAAAAAGACAGACACTACTTCAGAGTAAAAGGTTGGAAAACAATCTTCCAAGCAAATGGCCCCAAGAAACAAACTGGAGTAGCCATTCTAATATCAAATAAAATCAATTTTCAACCAAAAGTAATCAAAAAAGACAAAGAAGGTCACTTCATATTCATCAAAGGAAAAATGTACCAAGAGAAACTTGCAATTCTGAACATCTATGCCCCAAATGCAAGGGCACCCACATACATAAAAGAAACTTTACTAAATCTTAAAGCATACATGGCACCTCACACAATAATAGTGGGAGATTTCAACACCACACTCTCAGCTATAAACAGATTGTGGAAACAGAAACTAAATTGAGAAACAAGGAAACTAACAGAAGTTATGAACCAATTAGACTTAACTGACATCTATAGAACTTTTCATCCTAAAACAAAAGAATATAACTTGTTCTCAGCACCTCATGGTACCTTTTCCAAAACAGACCATATAATTGGTCACAAAACAGGCCTCAACAGATACAAAAAGATTGAAATAATCCCTTGTACACTATCAGACGACCATGGACTAAGACTCATCTTTGACATGAACAAAAACAACAGAAAGCCCACATACACGTAGAAACTGAACAATGTTCTACTCAATGATAACTTGGTCAAGGAAGAAATAAAGGAAGAAATTAAAGACTTTTTAGATTTAAATGAAAATGAGGACACTTCATATCAAAATTTATGGAACTCCAAGAAAGCAGTATGAAATGGACAGTTTTCTAGATACATACCAGGTACCAAAGTTAAACGAGGAGCAGATAAACCATATAAACAGTCGCATAACCCCTAAAGAAATAGAAGCAGTCATTAAAAATCTGCCCACCAAAAAAAGTCCGGGGCCAGATGGTTTTAGTGCAGAATTCTACCAGACCTTCCAGGAAGACCTAATACCAATTCTCTTCAAACTATTCCACAGAATAGAAACAGAAGGAACACTACTCAATTCGTTCTATGAAGCTACAATTATGCTCATACCAAATCCTCACAAAGACCCAACAAAGAAAGAGAACTACATACCAATCTCTCTTATGAATATTGGTGGGATTGCAAACTGGTGCAACCATTCTGGAAATCAGTCTAGCAGTTCCTCATGAATTGGACATAGCATTACCTGAGGATCCAGCTATACCACTCCTGTGCATATACCCAGAAGATGCTCCAACATATAATAAGGACATATCCTCCACTATGTTCATAGCAACCTTATTTATAATAGCCAGAAGCTGGAAAGAACCAAGATGTCCCTCAACAGAGGAATGGATACAAAAAATGTGGTACATGTAAACAATGAAGTATTACTCAGCTGTTAAAAATAATGAATTCGAGAAATTTTTAGGTAAATAAATGGATCTAGACATTATCATCCTGATTGAGTTAACCCAATCACAAAAGAACACACATGGTATTTACTCACTGTTAAGCGGATGTTACCCAAAAATTTAGAAGAATGAAGACTGAAAACACAGACCACATGAAACTCATGAAGAAAAAAGACCAAGAGGGGATGCCTCAGTTCTACTTAGAACTAGTAACAAAAATACTCAAGGGAGCAATTATGGAAACAGAACATGGGACAGAAATTGAAGGAGGAGCCATCAGGAGACCATTCCACTTGGGCATCCATCCCAGGTACTGTCACCTAAGCTAGACACTGATGTGGATGGCTGGAAGTGCATGCTGTCAAGAACATGGTATAGCTGTCTCCTTAGAGGTCTGCCAAGGACTAACATATTCAGAGGACTTTGCTCACAGCTAACCACTGTTATGATCAAGGGTTTATCCAAGGGAGAACTTAGAAGACTGTAGGAGCAGGAAGGGTTTGTGACCCCAAAAGGAAAGCAACAATAACAAACAACCAGAGCCCCCCAGGGTCTAAACCACCAGCCTGGGAGCAGATAGGGAGGGACCTACGACTCCAGCGGCATACGTAGGGGAGGGTGGTCTTGTGGGGTGGTAGGTACAGGCACAGCCTCATAGAAGGGATATAAAGATGGGGGATGGGATAAGGGGTTCCTGGGTGGTGGGGGAAATGGGATAAGAGGATAAAACTTGAAATGTAAATATTATAACCAACTACATAAAAGGGAAAAAAAGTTGTTAGAACCAGCATCTTTGAAAAAAAAAAGTCAGCCCTCTAGGAAATAAAATTTCTTTTTCTTGATACTAAAACTTGTCCAGAGAATTGTATATTGCAGAATACACAGCCTTGGTGTATCTACTCATCAAGCAAAACTAGCAAACCTGTTCAAACCTCCAGTGTCCGTTAATTCCATCTGAATGCAGTGAAGACACAGCCTCAGAAGGTTATCAATTTACTCTTCCCTCCACCCCCCTTCTTATATCTCAACACCTGAAATCAGCTTGAAGAAGTTAAAGAAGAGTCAGCGCCCCTATTCCCTGGGTTTGGGGACTAAAGTGGTTAATATTGTGCTGTCTTTCTAGGGAAAAGTAGTGGTTTTGTTGGAACAGGGAGGATTAGCTAGGATTTATGGCATAGCAATAACCTATTGGTAGAAATCTGTATAATTTAGTATCAAGATGAAGTTATAATTTCTTAAATGGTACAAAATTCACTTGGATTTCAAATTTAAGGTTTTCATTGTTATGAGCTTCTTATTGATGTGAAAGTGAAATGAATATTGATACTCTCATGGGCATTGTGCCTGTATAACACATTTAGAAATACAAGGCTTAGACCCAGTCCTTCTTTAACCTTTTTAACTGATTTGGGATGGTTAGCCTGTGAGTTAAGGGACTATAGCAAATTCATGACTTTGAGTTTATTGTTAGGGTGTTTTCTATATTTTATTTAGAAATAGCTGAGAGGAGTTAACAGACAACAGTCCAGGTTACCTTACATAGATAGTTGGATTTCAAAACGTCAGAAATCCATAGAATTGACGTCACAAATATTTCTATATTTATGTTCATTTTGATTAGAGATCTGTCTGCTCCTGAAAGCTTCCTGTCTTGGATTCTAAGAAGAAATTGACCATCCTTGGAGTTATTCCAGTTGTGGTGAGACAGCCACTAGGCAAGAATTGCCTCTTTCTATCTACAGACAAATTACTGTCCAGAAAAGGACACACTAGCAGAATAGTTGACTGATTATATTTGCCTAGACAGAGTAATCAGCCCTTAATAATTCTGCATCACTAAGGTCTGTCAGATGAGTTTGGGCCAGAAGGTTGAAGATTTGATACTCCAATATTGGGAAGTATAGGGTCTGTCCAGGTGTTCAGCGGTCTCTATAAATTGGCTAAATTTTAGAAGCTATGCTTAGTGCTTCCCATAACTTCAGTTAAGTCATTCATTCTGGATTTCAGACCGTGTCGAAGACCTATAGTCTCATAGCCAATCCTGGCTATTTACTTTGAGAGAAAAGATCTGAGTGAATGGTTTTTAGCTGACATTCATTCTAAAGCCAAGAAAAAAGCCAGGTTCAAAACTTAGTGTTTTAGTCAAGAGAGACTACAGAGGTTCTGGTTAGTCAACAAAAGGATAGACTGGGTATTAAGACTATCTTGAACCTCACTGGTACAAATAGGAATAATTATGCTCTAGTTGTATTTTGAGAGAAAAGTGTTATTTCAACAGGAAAGGTGATATGTAGGAGGAGCTTAAAGGAGAAAGAGCACTAAGAGGAAAAGATGGAGTAAGGAGAGGAGAAGATGAAGTAGATGAGATGCTAGGTAATGAGAGAGAAAGAGAGAGTTGACATGGAGGCAGAAGTTCACGTGTCTCCACCAGTCAAAGTTAGTTTACATATCTAGGTTGGGTATTGGGTTTCAATTCTGATTGAGCATTACCATACTTATAAAGCCTTTGGTTACCATTTAAAAAAATTGTATAAAAGAAAAATGGAAAAGGGTGCATGGGATAGGGGTTTTTTAGGAAGGGAAAATGGGAAAGGGGATGGCATCTGAAATGTAAAAAAAAAGATCCAATTAAAAAAAGAATAAAGAGATACTTTAAAAATTTGTACTCTACCAAACTTGAAAATCGAAATGCAATGGAAATTTTTATCATTTGATGCTACTTACCAAAGGTAAATCAAGATCATGTAAATAATTTAAATAATCCAGTTACCCACATCAAAATAGAAGCAGTCATTAAAATCTCCCAAAGAAAACCATGCCAGTTCAAAATGGTTTTAATGCATAATTCTCCTAGATTTTGAAAGAATATTTAATGCCAATATTTCTCAAATTATTCCAGAAGAAGAAAAAAAAGAAATATTTTCCAATGCATCTGATTAGGTGCAGTTATCCTGATTCTCAAGTCACATACACTTAAAGAAAAAGAATTACAGACCACTTTTTCTTATGTACGTGATTGCAAAACTAGTAAATAAAATTCTTGAAACTACATGCAACAATATATCAACCCAACAATAAATTAGGCTTTATCCCAGAGATTCAGTGATGGTAATATACAAAAATATGTGAATGCAACATATCATAAAAATGAACTGAGAGAAAAAAAACAAATGATCATCTAAATAGATACAAAATGGGACTTTCAAAAATTTATTGGACCTTCACTAAAAAAGAATTGAAGAAACTAGGGACACAAAGGCCATATTTAATTGTAAGTAAGGCAATTTACACCAAGCATATAGCCAAAATCAAATGAAATGAAGAAAAACAGAAATTAATTCCACTAAAATCAGGAACAAACCAATTTGTTTATTCTCTACATGTCTATTGGGTATACTGCTCCAAATTTTAGCTAGAGCAATAAGACAACTGAAGGAGATCAAGGGAATAAAATCTGGAAAAAAAATGTCAATATACAATTGTTAGCAAATGATAGGATACTATGTACAATTCACCATACAACTACCACTAGGAGACTTCTACATCTCCTACATGTTCAGCAAAGTGTTTGGATAAATGATTAACTAAAAATAAATCAGTAGCCCTCCTATATACAAAAAAACAAATGGACTGAGAAAAAGTAGGAGAAATACAACCAATTCACAAAAGCCTCAAATAATATTAAGTATCTTGACATAACTTTAACCAAGCAAGTTACAGTCTTCAGTGATACAAAAAAAAAAATTCAAGTGTCTGACAATAGAAATTGAAAGAGATATGAGAAAATGGAATATTCTTCCATGCACATAAATGTAAAAGATTAACATATTAAAATGAACATCCTATCCAAAGCATTCTAAAGATCCAATACAACCCACTTAAAAGTTTTAACAAAGTTCTTTAGAATTTCGGAGAATAATTCTCAACTTTATCTGTAAAAATAAAACATGATACCAAAAACAATAATCAACAATAAAATCACTGATAGAAATATTGCCATCCTTGACTGAACTCTGTTTTATAGCGATATCATAACAAAAACTACATGGTATTGGCAAAAAGTAAAACTTTATTCAGTGAAATTGAACTGAAAACCCAAATACATATGGACACCTGACTTTGATAGAGTACAAAAATGCATGCTGGGAATAAGACACCATCTTCATCAAATAATGATGGTAAAAGGGATTTCTGCATGGAGAAGGATGAAAAAAGTTCCATTCTCATAACTATGCAAAAGCCTCCATTCCCAATTGACGAAGACCACAATATAAAAGAAGATACACTGAACCAGATAGAAGATAAAGTGGGGAATAACCTTGAATTCATAGCACCAGGTGAAGACTTTTTTAATAGAACACTAGTAGCAGAGGCACTAAGCTGAACAACTAATAAATGGGACTTCATGGAGCTGACAAATTTGTAAGATAAAGGACACAGTTATTTAGACAAAACATTTGCCTACTAATTGATAAATTATTTTTACCAAACTCCACATCTGACAGAGTACTAACGTCTAGAATACATAAAGAACTCAATAAGCTGGTATCAAAAAATATATAAAACTGAAAATTACTGTACAAATTATGGTCAATAAACTGAGAAAATGTAAAGAAAAATTCAATATCATTAATCAACCTGAAAGTCTAATATAAATCAGATCTACATATAGATTACAGATGACATTGATAACTGAGATCAAAGGAACAATGCTACCTCATGTTAGCTAGGATATGGAGTGTGAACACTTCTTCATTGTTGGTGGAAGTGAAAACATGTACAACCACTACAGACATCAACAAGCTGTCTCCTCAGTACATTAAAAATTGTTTTTCTACAAAATCTAGCTATAAAACTTTTTAGCAAGCAACTAAAAAATACCCCATACTACCGTAAAAAAAATTGCTCAAACATGTTCAATGTAGATTTATTGCTCATAAGAGCCAGGAACTAGGAATAAGCTACATGCTACTCAACTGAAAATGGATAAAAGATGTGATACAGTTACACATTGAAGTATTATTCTGCTGTGAAAAAAAATTACATCATGAAATTTGAAGGAAACTGGATTGAACTAGAATCAAATGATCCTGAGGGAGATAACCCAGACCTAGAAAGACAAATATGGTATGTTTCAATTACAAGTGGATATCAATCCTTAAGTAAATGATAACCAATCTACAAAAATTGCCCCAAGATGTAAGGTCAGTGGTTCTTAACCTTTATAATGCTTTGATCTTTTAATTCAGTTCCTCCTGTTGCCATGACATCCAGCAAAAGTTACTTTTTTGCTGTTTCATAGAAGTAGTTTTGCTATTGCTATGAATCATAATGTAAATATACTTTCCTGCAGTACTCTTAAATGACTCTTGTGAAAGAGCCTTTCAATTCCCACAGATTGAGAAATGATGGCTGAAGTAAAGAGACATCATCCAGTGGAAATGAATATATCCTTCCAGGAAGGACAATAGAATAATTATTACAGGTAGGCTGGAGGTAGGTGCAGAAAGGAGCAGGAAAAAATGTTTTGGCATGGAGATATAATGATGGGGAGAGTGTTGGAAAAAGTGGTTGAACCTTGGAAGGTCATTTGCATTCACATAAAAATATTCTGAATTTATGAATATAATCCTATTGAGGAGTCCAAGCAATGGAGGATAAGGCAAGTCTTGTAGCCAGACTACAGTGGTGGGAATGGATAGCTTTCAATTAAGTTTTTGGCCAAGGAAGTCCTATGGAAATCACCAAATAATACAGGCTGATGCAAAGTCAAAAGCTTACTCTCCCCAAACTGACAGAATGGGTCCTTGTTTCAGAGGACAACATTCATACAAATCATTGAACATAGAAAAGTTGAGCTGGTGCACAATGGAGCCTTGAGGCCTGTTTTTCTTGGCCATTTGTGATTCCTCTATTGAAAAACTCTGTTTAGATCTGTACACCATTTTCAGGTGAAATTTTTATCAGTACTTCACTAAGTTCTTTATAAAGTCAGGAGATTTGTTATCTGTTTTATGTGAAGGTGGTAAAAATAATTTATCATTCTAGAATCCGCTGCTTTGTTTGGTTGTTTTCACTTAGAAACTTGCTCTTTTCTAATGGAGGAAACACATTAGTTTTTATATATATGGGCAAGAACTGAGAGGAATAGAGGGAGGAGAAACTATCATCAGGATATACTGTATAAAAACAGATTTTTTGACTAAAAGAAAAAATAAAATAAAAATATCACTGAATTTTAAAGAAAGCAAGGAAGTTTATAGAAGAAGGTGGAGCCAGGCGGTGTTGGCGCATGCCTTTAATCCCAGCACTTGAGAGGCAGAAGCAGGCAGATTTCTTAGTTCGAGGACAGCCTGGTCTACAGAGTGAGTTCCAGGACAGCCAGAGGAAGCAGGGCTCCCAGGTGCTCTAACCCTGGCATTATCTTAGGTAAGCAAACAGCAATGCTTGCCCCAAACAGGGAGTAACTGGGACCCACAAGAACCCAGAAAGTCATTCCTAGCCCAGACACTAGTTCCTTCCGGTCTCAGCCTGAGCACTGAGCAGATCCCAGATGACACCTCTGCCCCCAATCTCACAGAACCCAGTAAAAGTGGGGCTTCCAGGTGCTCTAATCCTAGCATTAACTTTGGTAAGCAGACAGCAACACCCGCTCCAAACAGGGAGTAACTGGGACCCACTAGGACCCAGGAAGTCACTCCGAGCAGATTTTGGGCCCCAGCACTTACCCCAGTAGTAACACCCACCTCACACAGTTCTGATAAAACCAAGATAATAGGAAAGACAGGCTCCAGAGACACCTTCTGTCCAAAGTAGAGTTCAGGGTTTGAGGCCTGTGCTCAACCAGGCACCCAGCTACCTCTCACAGCCCACTGCCCAACAAGTATATGTTATAGTTCCTAATTTGTATTATTGGCTTGTCTAAGTGTGAAAATTTGTGTGTGTGAATGTCTGCATGTGACTCTTGCAATATTTCTTTAGGTCTTTATTTTTTAGTTAGTTAGTTACTTAGTTTGTTTGTTTCATTGTATTCTGGTTTGTGGTTTTTATTGTATTTTATTTTATCATTATAAATTACATTTCTTTTGTACTCTAATGAGAGAGAAAGAAAGAAATAATATGGATTAGTGTTGTTGGGAAAATAGGGAGGAGTTGAAAGGAATATAAAAAAATAAAATGCACAAGGATATATTCTGTGAACCAAAACTACTTTGACATTACAACATACACCAGTCAGAATGCCTAAGAACAACGATACAAGTGGCAGCTCATGGTAGCAAGGATGTCGAGCAAGGAGAACACTCTTTCATTGTTGATGTAAGAACAAACTTGAAAAGGCACTATAAAAATCAGTGTGACATTTTTGCAGAAAGATGGAAATCAGAATACTTCAAGTTCCAGCTTTACTGCTCTTAGGAATATACTGAAAGTATGCATCATCCTATCACCAGAATATTTGATTAATCATGTTCATTGCTGCTCTACTCACAAAAACTAGAATATGGAAACAAGCTAAATATCCCTTAACAGAAGAATAAATACAGAAAATATGAAATATTTCAATAATGGAGTATTAATATTCAGATGTTAAAAATGATTATCATGAAATTTGCAGAAAATATTTAGAAAAAGGAAAGATTATACTGAATAGGTATGGCAGTCTTAGAAAGATAAATATTGTATGTATATGTTTATATCTTTATATTAGCTGTAAATAGATTATAATAAAGACACATCATATAGTGTTGAAGAATAGAGGAAAGGAATATGTAGTCTGATAGATCTCCATTGAAAGATAGAGTTTATGGGTGGACAGAGCCAAGGAGGATGAAAATATGTGCGAGCTGAGATAGAATTGAGTGAAGGAATGAGGACAAGGACAGCTAGAAATAAAGGGCATTGGAGGAGCAACATAAAAACCTGATGCAATGGAAACACCCTATAATATATGAAAGTGATCCTAATGAAGTTTCTATATACTGAGGGAAACAGAAACCCACTGTCCATCTTTTGTAAACAAATGAAGTTATGAGTACTGGGACTGGGTTTCATCAATATGAGTTGTTGGTTTAAAACGTGGAGTAGAATCTGCCCACCCAAAAATACGGGCTATTGCCAGGACAGTAATTTGCTCTGCAAAAACTAACAACAAAGTTCCACTGCTCATGATAACATAGCATAACTCATCAAACATGGAGTGGTGGGACAGTCCTTGCTTCAGTTGTTGGAGGACCCACATGAGGACTAGGCTGCACTTCAGCCACATATGTGCAGGGGCCTAAGTTTATCCCATGCTCACTGTTTCAACCACAAACTTTTTAATCTACACTTAATCCTGCCCAAAAGCTATGCTAGAATATTGGTATAAACCTTGAGGGAGTAACCAACCAATGTCTGTTTTAACTCCATAAGATGCAAAATATTCCTGACAATATTTGAGCAAACCAGGACACAGAGACTAGACATATTGAAGACTCTGAGTGCTCTCTTGGAACTTTT
>JANHMN010001341.1:0-11671 GCA_030674055.1 Rhabdomys pumilio
ACACACACACACACACACACACACACACACACACACACACACACACTGATTCCATTACACAGGGCATCAATACTTGATGAGTTAAATGTCTGCAGAAAACATTCAAAACTGAGAAATATGAAGTTGGTTTGGGTTGAAAGAGGAGCTACTGAAATCCTCCATGACAAGCTTCAATGACTACAAGCCATGGACTAATCCTTACATAAATGTTTCAAAATGAGGTAGCTGTTTTACAAAATTTACAAAAAAGAAAAATCAATACATTTTATCATATGTTCTCATGTTTCTAAACCTAAATTATAATTCTTCTTAACCCCATGGGTTAATTAATGTTGTTGAATAATTATGAGCTAACAATTTTCTTTTTTTGCTTTTGCTTATGTCTCTAAAATGTCTCCTGAGATGGCTCCAACCCGGATTAAATAAGAACCAGATGCTTAATGCATAGATGAACAGCACTACTCTATAGTTACTGTCTACTTTTCCACAATCAATGATCCAACCTTCCACATATACTTGAAACCACAAGATTCTGGTCTTGGCCAGGATAATAACAACAAAACATTTCTTCTGAAGGAACAAACATTTTCACTTAACCATCTTTCCCCCTGTTTTGCTGTAGAGCTTTGTTTTGCCATGTGCTTTCAAATTGACCTTCTTGGTCTTGCAAAAGCTACTCTACATTGTGAAAGTCTCTTGGTAGCTCAGAGGTATTTGTTTGGTTAAAAGGTAAATTTTTATTTTAATTTTCATTCAAACTGAAAACTGTAAATACACTTATGATAATATCTGAGTTCTTATCAACATCTGTTGTAAATGGAGGTTTGTCAATAAAAACATGAAATATAACCGTTGCAATAACAGCTTTCTCCAAAAAACTGGAAACTGTATATATTCATGTAATTTTCAATATTGAAATATTCAGGTTTGTATTGCATAAGCATATTAGTAACTTAGCTATTGTTATGTTGAAATTGGTGGTCTGAGTAGAGGAGTCTGAGGCATGACTAGTTAGATCATTAAACTCCAGTTTGTGAAATTTAAGATTTATGTATCAGTTGGTAAATAGTAAATCTCAATTTGTAACTGCTCATGAATAGAATCAAAACAAGGTTTTTCCCTCTAAAGTTTAGAAAATTATAATACATTTGTAATTGTTGGTGAATTTGTGAATAATTGCAGGTAAATATTTTCCTAAGGTATGGAAAATATTATTGTGAGTTGTGTTCGGAAGCAGAAGAATTTAAATGCAAAGCTTTAAGATTTGAGGATTTCTCTCCAACTTAAAACTACTTAATATGTAATAATGGACAACATGGAGCCCTTTTAAAAATCAATCATCTTATTCCCAGAGTGAGGAAATATGTCATTCATGATTGCTATGCTAAAAATCTGTAGCATTTATAAAAACTAATGTCACAGATCAATTTTATCTAGCCCTCTTTAATTAGTCTTTACAAAATACCTCATTTTTGCCATTCTGCCTTTATATTTATATAGCATTTGAACTACACTATACTTTGAAGAGGCCATCATTTATGAGATTGGAATGACAAGGTGGGAGGCCTCTAGCCTATTTATGCTACAATGATCACTCATATCATAGTGGTGGTAACTAAATATTATTGTAGTCTGATCAAAATGTCAATCTCAATGGAGACAAAGCACTTTCCAGGGTGATGATAAAAAAAAAAAAACTCATTTCTATTATTTTTGTCTGCTACACATGAGGAATGGTAGCAGCAAGCAGAATCATATCAAAGTCACGTAAGGTTAAGTGTGACTATATATTCATTGCTGAATAACTATATAGCCAAATCTATTGCTTAACACACTGACAAGTTTCACTTTAATTAATTCAGTTTTTACTTCGTCAAACCCAGATGATATACCTTAGGAAAAATTCAAAGTTAATAGAAACCAATATGAGTTTATTGAAGTATAAGAAACAAGGTACAACAAGACTGTGAGTCAACATAACTTAAGAGATGTGATGATTTTTCAGAGAGGGTTAATGAGAACATTGTACAAACTGTGACACATGTCTGAGTACAACAGTCAGGGAGAACTTTCTAGAACTTTTACATACTTTATCATATAAATAAGTACATATAATACTAAGAGTTGACGGGTGGTGGTGGTGCACGCCTTTAATCCCAGCACTTAGGAGGCAGAGGCAAGTGGATTTCTGAGTTCGAGGCCAGCCTGGTCTACCGAGTGAGTTCCAGGATAGCCAGGGCTACACAGAGAAACCCTGTCTCGAAAAAAAACAAAAAAAAATAATAATGCTAAGAGTTTATAAGCACATAAACATACATGAATGTCCACATACATGCACAGAAACACACAAGAACATATACACACATTTATACCCTACCTCTATTATTCATAAGTGGTAAGTTTTAAGTATCACAATGAAAATTTGAAACAATTGACAAGTCTGAATTATTTTTCTGATTTATGTATTATACTTATAATTGAGTGTAGTTTAAAAGTTGGAAATAGTAAGGAAAAGAACGAACTGCCACTATTCCTCAGTTGACAAAAATGATAGAAACATGCCTGTTTTTTTTTAATTCTCTGAATTAAATTATTATTGAGTATTTATTAGGTAAACAAAAGAGCTCAGTGCATTATTCTAAAGGTCAGCTCACATTAGTGGCTAAGAAGAGAATGTTATACATACGATACTCTTAAAAACATCTCTTAAAACTCTACTTTTAACATGAATAAGACGGGAAGAGAAAATGTTGAAACTGGATGATTTTTCTTTCTTGCTGGAGTTTGTTTTCAGAGGGCCAACGATGCATTGTAAGCTTCTTTTTGACTTGCTTAACAGTGAACAGCCATTGAAGTTAAGTCTCACAGTCAACAAAATTTAGACAACCTGGATACACAATCCGGCTCTCTAAGCCTTATCTGACACTTGAATCCATTCATCTTTTCAAAGTCACTCATCAAGAAGTGGACAAAGAGCTCAACTTCTCAAATGCCTCCTGTTTACTGATAAACACAGGAAGTTCATGCTTCTCAGAATTAAGCCTGATACCTATCTTTGTGAACCAAATTCCACAAGAATTCAGAAGAAACCCAGGTGACAAATATTTGAAAGAACCTGACTACTCCTGACAGTGTTACTCACTCAAGTCTTACTACCTTGCAATCTGGAGTCACTCAGACATTCTATGTAAAATACAATATTTTATCTGCTTAGGAAGAAAAACCTTACTAAGCAGATCCATCTAGAAAGCTACAGAAAAATACCTGACATTCAAGAAGTGGCCCTTTCTAAATTCCCATTTACTAAATTTTCTAAATTCCCATTTACTTTGCTAAATTGTTGTCATTTGTCTTATTGTAATTGTCATCATATTTAAAAGTTCCTACTATCTCCAAGTAATCAGAACACCTGTGAGAGAGACAAACCAAAGCATTTATTTTCTGCCTGCATCTCTAAGTGATTTGTATAGCACCATCCGTCAACTCTCAATGCACCTCTTGGGTAAGTGGAGACTTGAGGGGCTGAGTTAAAGGGTAGTTGCTGTCTGTGATCCATCCCTTTAGCATCCTAAGAAACAATGCTTTCTGTTTCTTCATTTATGGTCAGAATTTATGTGATTAATCTCCTGTTGAATTGACGAATCACTTCTGAATGATAAACCGGCATAAATGCAAGAGCTGATGGTAGAATGTTGTACTATTATGTATTTACAATTATTCCACAAACCCAAGGAATATGCTTGTCTATTTACAGTAAATGTATTAATGTTCTAAGACTCCAAAGATTCTGTGGGTAAACCAATGCTGGAAAATAAGTACGCAATGAAGGCTATCTGTAATCCATCTGATAGGATACTGACGCTATCTTGTTCTATCAAAGATGCTATGATATCTTACTAAGTACTACTAGGGAAGAACTCTGTACATAGATTGTAAGCTAGCATTTTACATACATTCACCTTATTTTGGTAATGTGTGTATGTATGTATGTATGTAAGTATGTATGTATGTATGTATGTATGTATACCCACAGGTGCCATCATCCTTTTGGCAGTGAGCTTTGCTTTCCTAACATTTAGATCCAGGAAAGCTGATACATACTGTCACACAAAGTGAATGTATTTAGAATTATAAGGACTCACCAATGAGTTAAGCATCAATCTTCTAGTAGACATATAGATCAGAGAGAGTGGTTATAACAATGCCTATTTGAATCAAATAGAAGAATAGTCTGGTGAGGGAGACCTACGACCCTAGGTATTTAGAGGAAGCTGAGTCAAGCAAGTGTCAAGCTTGAGTTTTCCATGAGATACAACGTGAGCCTAAGGCCAGCCTTAACAGTTTAGTGAGACTGTGTTTCAGACTAAAAAGTAAATAATGGTTTGTGGTTCACAACCTGGTGATAGAACTCTTGTTAGCTCCTGTTCAGGTGCCACTGCCACAAACAAACAAAATTAATAAATAAAAAATGCTGCTGATTGCATGTGAGTTATAAAGAAGATATTCTCCAAGAACCACCCTGGACATGGTAGGCAGAATTCTAGAAGATGCTTTCAAGCCTGAAAACTGAAAACTTTAATTCCGGAAGCTTATAAATATGCTAAAATCTCTTCTGATGTCACATTATGCCCCATGACCTACATGTCAGACTAGTTAACTTTTCATGATGAAGATTTTTCTCTGTCCAGTCATAGAGTCACTCAAAAAGATTCAAAGATTCAAGACTACATTCTCTGTCAAACTGAGAGTCCTAGCTGCAAAGACAGGAGTTCTATGAAGAAAAGAAATATGCCTTTGGGGGATAAGAATGCAGTAAGCCAAAAGCTTGTCTTCAATCCTGCAAGAAAAAAAAATAACAAAAACCAAAAATACAGCTACATTGTGCCAGGCTTTCTCAACTGCACACTTGTGAGCCGATAACAAAGTATGGGATAATTTGCCCCATAACAATAGAAGACAGACACACAGGGGGATAAACCTATTGAAAACTAATTGTAAAACAAATGATATTCAATACCCTTTTAAAAATAAAAGTGTACTGAAACCATTAGAAGGAGTTGCTTGGAAAACCATCCCCATGGGTTTTGAGGGGGTTCAGCAGGCAAGAGCTTTGTTACCCAATCATAAGTTTACATTATGCAGCTATAGCTGTTTCCAGGACATGAGAGTAGATATGTGTGCACAGCACTTAATATATTCTATGGGCTTTCATCCATATTAAAGAGGCAAATGCTTTTATTTTGGGGGAAAGGGGCATTTTAATGATCTATGAAAGATGCCAAGGTCTTTTTTTGTGGCCTTATTCAACTTCCCCCAGAACTTGACTCAGACCCTGTCACACTGAGAAAATATATGTGGCTTTCCTTTATTCTTTCATGTGTTTTGAGTTTAATAGCATATGCTGTTTATAATCGGTTTCTATAGAGCTCCTCTTTTGTCTTGTAAACAGTTGCAAAGATTTACCTAGAGCTGTGGGGATTTTCTCTTTCTTTCTCCACCCCCACCCTCTCCTCCTTGGCAAGTCTAAGTAGTTCCAGGGATTAGCAGTGGCTTAACTTCAGTCCTGCTTTGTGATAGATAATGAAGTTATTGTTCAATTTGGGCTCTTTGAGATGGTGTGAAATTAGCCAGTTGTCTTAGTCTTCCTGGAGTTGGTTCCTCAATCCTGTTTTAAGAGTCATGCCTGCTTGTTCTTAACTGATTCATCAGGAATTCCTGTAAATGGATCCTCTGTGGGTAATGAGCCACTCAGGGTAAGCAGGTCAGGTTATTTTTATTCCAAATGAATCATACTTTTCTTGAAGAGATAATTGGCTCCTGTCTCTTATAGACTTAATGCAAGGCAGCTATTTAATTACTCAGTAACATACTATTTTGTGGTTTTAGTATTCTCCTGTTTCAGATGAAGGCACTGACACTCAATGCTTAAAGACACGTGAGCAGTCATAGATGCCAAGTAAGTATTAGCATGTTGCCTGACTGGAGGTGATTACCTCCAGTAATCTATGACTTATATTTAGTGAAGTCTCATAAAAAAATGCCACACTATCATCTATACATTTTTGTCATCTAGGAAATGTTTTTCTCTTGCCCCTGACACTTTGAAATCTACTACAGTAGTACATGACAGTTCCTTTCAAATCCACATTAAAAAATGTCAAAAATTTGTAATTTTTTTTGATTTTTAACTTTTCATATTCTAGGTCATTAGCCAATGAAGTTTTTATGTTTCAACGGCTTAATTTTTTCTGAGTGTGGTGGTGCACAGCTATAATCTCATCACTTTGAAGGCTGAGGTAGGAAGATTGTTGTGAGTTCAAAGCTACTCTGAACAAGATAGCAGGTCTAGTAGCACTGGACTTCAGAGGAGGGTCCTGTCATTTCTACATATTAAATTTATTGGCTCGCTCATACTAATCATTGATGTTTAGTAATTGCTAATCTCAGTGAATAATATAGTCCTTCTTTAAGTCTCAGTAAAATGACCAGGTCTTCTAGAAAGCCACACTGGCTCACTAGCAGTGAGGATGACACCCTGCACTAGGAATCAATTCTGATTCATGCTCATCTTACTGCAATAATGTCCTAATTGGTTATTAATTCTTAATCTCTCTACATTAACAGCAAGCTGCTCAGGAACTCTATGTGTTTTATTTAACTCTGGATAATGGCTTCTTTTAGGGTAATATTTTTATTTATTCTTTAATTTTTTCTCATACACATAAAGTGCTTTTTGTCAGATATACCACCATCATTCCCCAATAGCATACTTATCCCTGAACTTCATACCCTCTTGTTATTTTATTATTATTCCATGATCCCAATTAGAGCTGACCATACATGTATGTGAGACCATCTACTGGGCCATGGATCCCATTTCTCAGGAAAAGTGACTCTCCCCACTTTGCAACTATCAACAACCAGTAACTCCTACTCTATGAATGGGCCTTGGAAGCTCCTTCCCTTTAACATCTGGGTCTTGTGAAAGTTTTGTGTCCTTGTGAAAGTCTTGTGTCCATAGCCACAGATGCTAGAGTCTCAGGCATGTCATATCTAAAAGATACTCTTTGTAACACTTTCCCTGACTCTCAGCTCTTACATTCATTCCATGCCTTCTTTCTCAATGTTCCCTGAGTCTATTATTGTTTTATCTGTCTGTCTGTCTGTCTGTCTGTCTGTCTGTCTGTCTGTCTGTCTTTTATATCTATATATCTATATATTGTGGGTTTAAAATGTCTGTTTTTATTTTTATTTTATTTTATTTATTTTATTGAAAACAGATTCTTTTCTCACATAATTTATCCTGATTAGGCTTTCCCTTTCCTCCACACCTCCAACTTTCTTCCCCAATTTTGATCCACTCCCTTTCTGTCTGGCATTAAAAAAAGATTAGGCTGGGCTGGAGAGATGGCTGTGTTTAACAGCACTGACTGCTCTTCCAGAGGTTCCGAGTTCAATTCCCAGCAACCACATGGTGGCTCACAACCCTCTGTAATGGAATCCGATGCCCTTTTCTGATGTGTTTGGAGAGAGTAACAGTGTACTCACATACATAAAATAAATAAATAAATCTAAAAAATAAAAAAACAGGCTTGCTTCTAAGAGATCACAATAAAACATAATAGGATAAAATAAAAACTCGGGCACTCGTTTACAAAAAATAGGTATGAATGTATTTATCTCATAGGCATTCCAAAGAATTAGACTTAATATTACATGAATGTCAAATCCATGGTAGAAAGCTAAATAACAGTTTACACAAACACCATTTGTTTTCCCTTCATAACGCTTGTGTCTCTATGAATGTTAGTAGTGACAGACCCCCTCTTTCTTCTCATGTTTGTTTCCTCCTTGTTTTCCTCCCCTTTATTTTTTGACTTCTTTCCAGGTCCCCCTTATTAGATCTTATTTCTACCTTTTCTGTTAGTACATTTATATCTGATATTCTCCCCCCTGTTCTACTTGACAACATATAGAATATAATTATACATTGACCTAGGGGACAAATGAGCATCTGCCTTGCACATTTAGGGCATGACGTTGCCTATAATTCTAGTTTACATTGGAAAAGTGTGTATGATGCTAGATTCACAAGTTAAAATTATAATATTATTTTGGCAGATAGTATGTTTTCCAAAGACTTCTTCTCTGGGTGCATATTAAACAGTTTCATCTTATAGTGAACTGGCTTACATATCCTTGACCACACAAATTAGAAACTGACTGAGTTGGCAAACGTTCATCTACTTTTTGGAAGAAACTTAAAACTCAACATTTTTTTTTGTATTGTGCTCATATTGTATTATGAAGATTTCTGACAAAGTTGTTTGTTTTCTTTTCTTTCTTTCTTTCTTTCCTTTTTTCTTCCTTTCTATTTCTTTCTTTCTTTCTTTAAAAATCAGTGTAGATGAATTTTTCATTACCCTTGCTTTCAAAAGTATTGCTATCTCAAAATTTATGTGTTATATGATATATATATATATATATATATATGCTACATTGTTATGATTCTGTCTCAATAAAAATAATGAACATAATAAAATTAAAAGGAAAAGTTTTGTTCTTTGTTACCAAACTAAAAAATATATATACATATAAAAAAGTTATATGTGTTATCTATCTATCTATCTATCTATCTATCTATCTATCTATCTATCTATCTATCAGATAGATAGATAGATATCATATAACACGTAAACTTTGAGATAGAGAGCTTGTCCCATATTGAAGGATTCCCCTTGTACAATTAAAGAAGAGTGGTAGAGTTTCAGGTGAGGCTAGGAAAATGAAAGAATGATACAGGACAAGAACTGGAGACCAAAAGTTGTAGAAGTACCAGGAGTGCCTCTGTCTTATCCTCATAAGACTAATGTGATTGAAAGACAGTAAAGTGAACGTGGACTCCTAAGTAATACATGTAAAGCATTAAGGTTTTTGTAATTTATTATAGAAGAAATAGAAAGTTAATAAAATGAGTCAAAATGAGAGGTTTTATTACTGATTTTCTTATTGGATTTTATTTTCTTGATAGGCTTCATAGAACATGCCTATAGCCCCAACATTTAGGAGGTGGAGGCAAGAAAATTGTGGGTTCTGGGCCATCCTAGGCTACATTGTTATGATTCTGTCTCAATAATAATAATGAACATAATAAAATTAAAAGGAAAAGTTTTGTTCCTAGTTACCAAACTAAAAATTTTAACTAAAAATTCCAAACTAAAAAAACAAAAAATGCTAAAATAGCAAATGATATACAATTTAACATTAAAGGTGTCCTCCTAAGTCTGGAGAAATGGCTCAGCAGTTAAGAACAATGGCTGATTTTTCTAGAAGATCCAGCTCTGGTTCCCAGCTCCCACATAGTGGCTCATATCCATCTGTAACTCCAGTTACAGAGTATCTGACGCCCATGTTTGGCCTCCATGTGCAGCAGACGCACACATGGTGCACAGAACTTCATTCTGGCAAAACATCCGTATATAAGAAAAGAATGGACTGCTCAAGTATTTAAACATACTTTTTTGCTGCCAAAGAGCTCCACTGGAGGATGTGAGCTGGAAAATGACTTTGCTTTTATAAAGAGATGAAAACTCATTGTGAATTTGTATAATCATCTAAGAGTTAAATACTAAATGTGTGTGTGTGTGTGTGTGTGTGTGTGTGTGTGTGTCTATTTTTAATTGATCCTCAGCTTTGATGCAAAAATACTTTTATGCCTTGTGTAGACTCAAAGAATTAGTCACATAAATTTGAGAGACATTAATAGATAGTTTTCTTTTTTATTGGATATTTTTATTTACATTTCAGATGCCAATCCCTTTCCTCATTTCCCCTCCCCAGAAAACCCCTATCCCGTGCCCCCCCATTTCAATTTGGCTTTTATACAATTTTTTTTAAATGTTAATCAAGGGCTTTGTAAGTATGGTAATACTCAATCAGAAGTGTAACCTAATACCCAACCTAGCTATGTAAACTGTCTTTGACTAGTGGAGACATGTGAACTTCTGCCTCCATGCCCCCTCTCTCTTTCTCTCTCTTTTTCTCTCTCATTACCGAGCTTCTCATCTACTTCATCTTCTCCTCTCCTTATTCCATCTTTTCCTCTCGGTGCTCCTTTCTCCTTAGCTCCTCCTACATATTACCCTTCCTGTTAAAATAAAGCTTTTCTCTCAGAATACAATTAGAGCATAATTATTCCTATTTGTACCAGTGAGGTACAAGATAGTCTTAATACCCAGTCCATCCTTTTGTTGACTAGCCAGAACCTCTGTCATCTCTCTTGACTAGAACACTTAGCTTTGAACC
Organism: Rhabdomys pumilio; assembly: GCA_030674055.1. Lineage (NCBI taxonomy): Eukaryota > Metazoa > Chordata > Mammalia > Rodentia > Muridae > Rhabdomys > Rhabdomys pumilio. Next base: position 10,306 of record JANHMN010001341.1, read on the forward strand.
TGGCTTTTTCTTGGCTTTAGAATGAATGTCAGCTGAGAACCCTCCACTCAGATCTTTTCTCTCAAGATAAATAGCCTGGATTGGCTATGAGTCTATAGGTCTTCAATGCCGTCAGAAATCCAGAAGGCCTAAATTAACTGAACTTATGGGAAGCACTAAGCATAGCTTCTAAAACTTAGCCAATTTTTAGAGACCGCTGAACACCTGGACAGCCCCTATACTACCGAACGTTGGAGCATCAAATCTTCAGCCTTCTGGCCCAAACTCAAATAGATAGTTTTTGAATGATGTCTGTTTGAGGACCTCAGGCAGTACTAAACTTGAAAGAAAAAGAAAGACAATTATATCATGTAAAATATTTAAAGAAACCTAAGAAAAATTTGAGGTCCATTTTTGAAAGCTAGAATTGTTTTCTTCTTTCTTATCACCTTCAGTAGCTTTGCATGATACTACCAAGTAAATTTACTCAAGCAAAACACAATAGTAACTTAGTCTGGGCTGACCTCTAGATGTGCATGAACTGATTTCTTGCACCATGTAATGGTTCAATATTTTCCCATTGGTGTTGGTTTGCTTGGTCTTATGAGTTAAACCTCTCTGTATCTTGGTTCCATACACATTCTTCAGTAATCCTTTCCATTCTAAATACCGACAGATATTGTGATTTCACTCTAGATCCCATAGAAAGAAACAACTTCCTCAAGATAAATTGACAAACTTTTTTTAATATGAGCTCTGCTGTGGAAACTTTCCCAGCGCCCTGAGCCAACTAGGTAAAGTTGCATTGCAACAGTAATTTCAGAAACTCTCCCCTGGTCCTGTGTTTCTAGTTCTTTCAAAAATATCTGTACCACTTCATCTTTCTCTTTGAACTCCATGATTCTGATGCTATAGACTAAGCAAATGTGTCTCTGACATTCACTTTCAAGCCTTCAGACTGTACTCCACCCCCAGACTTGTTGACCACAAACCTTCTTACCCTATTCCCTTAAGATGCATTAATGACTGTAAATAAAAAATGCAAATATTTCTTTATGAATCTATCATATCTCTTCTCCAAATTAATCAGATTCTCTAAGGCTAGAATAGTTGGATACCCATTCATTGTCTTTAATGAAAGGTGAGCACTGTCTTCACTCTCAGTACAAAATATGGAAAATGTGTTAGTGATGCATTTGAGATACATAAATCCACATTTGCATGCTTGATTTTACTGGTGAAAGTTACCTGTGAAACTAAGCAGGCGGAAAAAGATTATTGGGAGGAACAAGAAAATAAATGCTTAGAATCACTGCCTTTGAAACCTTATTTTTCATAACGGCTGAAGCTCAAATAGTATTCTTTTGATGAGTTGCCATTTTGGTTT
>JANHMN010001342.1:0-11667 GCA_030674055.1 Rhabdomys pumilio
TAGAAGGCTCACTCCTCAGACTGCACACATTTCAAATGCAATGTACCATAAGGCACAATTTTAATGTATGGCAGATTCCTGGCAGAGCCCAGCACTCAGAAAGCTTATAAGTTAAACAGGGACTTTTGGGAATGTCGAAAGGACACATTCCAAATATCTGGTCCTCAGGCTAGTGCCTCGTGAAGCCACACAGATAAGGTCACCCATCAAAAGAACTCTCTGGACATTGTGGCTCCATCTGCCCGAAAGTGCTGATAAGTATCTGCAGAGAGCTCTAGGATAGGAGACAGCGAAACCAGGTGTGCAATAATTGTCCATGCACTATTTTGCAATCCTGGGGCCAGAAGCCTGGCTCTCCCACATTCTAGGTAAGCCCTGTACCCTCTACCAGCCTTTCTTCCCCTTATAGAATTACAGTTTTTAGACACCAGGTCCTTCTGGGCAAGATTATATTAATATAAATTACATTGATATAAATTGTAGAGGGCAACCAATAATACATGATGTGTTTTATGAGATTATAATCATCATTACGATACAGAACAAGTCCCTCTTCCCTCTCATTACAGCAGTTTAAGAAGAGGAGAGAGGACTTCAGGAGAGGACAAAGACAGTCAGGAATGACTGGTGGTTCTTCTCTGGAGACCCACCCCACCTCTCTCTGTAGGTGGCACAGGAGCCCTAGTGTACCACCCTTGACCTGGAGCCACTTGTAGATGCCTGTTCTCTTCCACCAACATGTTATTGCATCTTTATTCCCTAAGCACTTTTACTTGAAATGAATAGATTCTCAGTTTACTTGCTTCGTGTGTCTTCTAGATTAGTATGGTATGTGTGGCCAATATCAAGGAAATGCCATTTATTTATTTATTTATTTATTTATTTATTTATTTATTTATATCTTTCCATTCATTTACATCTCAAATGATATCCCACTTCCCGGTTATCTCCCACACCAATCCCACATCCCAGGATATCCCACTTCCTACCAACCCTCATCACACATCTGTCCTTCTCTCTATGCTTTGCCTGGAAGAGAGTGCCCCTCCACTCACCCAAACTCTCCTGCCCACCCCCTCAGACACTCCCTACTCTGGGGCATCAAACCTCTCAGGGACCAAGGGGCTCCCTCTCCATTTGCTGTTGGGCAAGGCCATCCTCTGCTACCTATGTATCTAGAGCCATGGATCCCTCCAGGTACACTCCTTGGTTGATGGTCTAGTCCCTGGGAGAACTGGGCTGTCAGGCCAACATCTACGTTTCTTCCAATGGGGTTGCAAACCCCCTCTTCTCCTATAGTCCTCCCAGCTTCCACACCACTTTCCTTGAGTTCAGCTTGATGGTTGGCTTCAAGCATCTGCTTCTGCATTGGACAGTTGCTGGCTGGACGGCCCAAGGAACTGCCACATTTCTTTCCTTTCAGAAAGATTGTTTTGACCATGGTAACACTTAGATGAACACATGCCTAAATCAGATTCTGACTGAACTTCCTAACATTTACATAAGGTGTCCCTTTGCTGTACCTCAGAGTGCTGTGCAAGGGACCATTTTGAGTGTGACTATGAGACAGTGTCTTCAAATTACGGGCAGAGCTTGGTGAGAAATCAGCTAAGGAGGGGTTCAAAAGGGTTCTCCGATTCTGATCAAAATGCCTAACATGGGGATCCTGTCTTAGGGATAGAGCTTCCACTGACCTTTCAGGAAGAGGAGAAACATTCTGATGTCCACTGAGGAAATTTTGTAAATCTCTCTTCATCCAGCTATCCAACATCCACACAGCACTTACTCCTGAAGGGAACATGACCTGTTTCCAGTGAGTTTCCTTGGAGAGTTAGAGTCACTGAGGTCAAATCCAACTATGGCAGGGGCTCTGATGTACCTATTTACTGCTGGGTTGGCCATGCCTTTGAAGAACTTTGCAAAACCCACAGAGTGCTCAGGGCATATCTTCATGCAATGGTCACATCCCACCTTCTGGAACTTTCTCTGAAGCCATTTCAGCACAATGCTCTACCTCCCCCTTCAATAAAAGCTGGCCATTTATTTACTCCAACACAAAACTGGCCTGCTTCATTCAGCCTGTGGCTGAAACTGTTTGACAAGGTTTCAATATTCTAGGTATTGATTGGAGTTCATATTGATAGGTGGAGAGATCTGACCTCGAATATATTTACAATTCCTGTCAGCTGTCCTGCCATCAACAGCTCTGTACACAGCTAAGTGGACACTTCTATTAGCTGTTTTTGAAATCAGTTAACTGATCCTGAGCAGGTATGTCTGTGCACATCTGTGGTGTTTGGGGACTTAAATGCTGGAAGAGTCTCACACCAGGCCAGTGTACTGTAACAGTAATGATTGGACAAGTAGTGTTCAGGTTAGCCTTGGATACATGAAAGACTGTCACAAACTAAAAATAAAGACACAAAGCAAAGGAAAACCTTGCATTTACTGTCTCTGGTCCTGTTCATCCCCTCACCATGATCCCCATAATCCTGGAACACAATCGATCAGAGGAGTCACACTTCCACCAGGACTACACACAGCTTCTTCTGTTTGTTCCCTTTAACATGTCTACAGTGCCTTCTCTACACAGGAATTGTTCAAATATACCTTCACCATAAGATGTTTATCTACATTACTACACCAAGAGGGCATCTACCCGTGAGCTACTGCATCTGCAGACATGAGAAGTACTATACTGGTTACAGTGCCAGGTCTATGATGGGGACTCGTTACCAGCAATCTAGAGTATGTTACCTTTAACAAGAGCTGCTTTGGTTACTTACAGTATCAAGTTGGACAAAACACAGAGAAAAACAGGTGCAAGTTGTCTCTGCTGTATGCGGAGGTCTGTGACTTCCCTGTACTTTCAGAATCCTTGAAGACTCTTGCACCAGAGAAATCCAGAGCTGACCAAGTCCACTCAAAATCTGATGCAACATACAGAAACCATCATCTGGAGTCCACCATCATGAGAAATTTCCCAGTAGTTCATCCAGGGCTCAATCCTCCTTTGATCTTTTGCCCTCTTCCCCCCAATCCATGCTAAAGTCAGCTGGCAAGCTCTCTCATAGCCCCACTGTAAAGTTCCCCTCTGGTGTCCAAGAGCAGTGGCCAGGACTGTCTGGTGGACCTGAGCAGGTGTCCTAAAAGTATGATTCAGGTGCAGCCTGCCTCTACCTCCACCTCCCCTATAATTCCCTCCATGCACTACCCCCAGGCTCACTTCAGAAGCCCACCCACTGGGAAAGGGAGCACACAGAGGGCCAATAGCAGACTTGAATGAGGAGGACCTGAGCCTGTAAGTTCCCAACTTCCTGAAAGCCCCCAGGCAGGTCCACTGCCAAAAACAGCAGCAAAGGGCAGGCCTCTAGGCTTCTGAAGAGCAGCAGCCATGGATCCCCAACACTTTGACTGCTGTGAAGACTACTACTATTATCTGGAGGATTGTGAGGGGGATAGAGGCCCCCACACAGAACAGGGGGCAGCAGCATCTCCCAGTGGCATTGCCTGTGATGACCAGCAAAGCTCGAAGGACAGTGAGAACCAACAAGGCAAACTGAACAATAACCAGGTCCCTGACAATGACCTGGATTTTGAAAGTGAACAGAGGAACCAGGAGCCCATGGAGCCTGAGGAGGAGGAGCCAGCCTTCCTGCTGGGTGTGGTTCAGAAGTCCCAGGGCAGGAGGCACCAGATCCGGTTCTGCTTCACACAATGGCAGGTGCAGGAGATGGAGACCATGTTCCAAGAAACTCAGTACCCAGATGTGCTCACAAGGTATGTGTGTGGTGGCATCTGACCTCCAGGGTCTAGTGTTCATATTGAGCTAAATTTTACTCCTCCTGGGCCCTCACATCCCCAGTCATTTCCAATCTACAGGTAAACTCTGCCGAGAGATGGGATTGGAGAAGGTACTTTCTGGCACTGAGGTCAAAGGTCATTCTGTGGGGACAGGAATCTGGTGTGCTTTATGTTTATATGCCTCTTTACCTCACATCTCAACACTGGAACATCACTGATTAATGAGAAATGAGGGTCTCAACTCCTCTAATGCAGGGTCAAGTCATTTATGATTTATCTGACTCAGCTCAACAAGATGGATCTTCTTGACAAAGAGTAAGAAATATTTCCTTTGGTCTTCCACCTCTGAATATGACATCTTACTTCCTTGTCTAAACAGGAATACTCTAAAATCCCCAGTGACAGAGTTCCAAGTCTCTTTCCTGACTGCCTGAGTTAGCAGAGTGCTGAGGATTTTTGGCTGTGGTGCCTTTGTTGGTCAGATCCCTCTAAGTCTGAATGTCACACCCTTCTTTGGACAAAGCCCCTCACTGTTTAGAATCCCTCCTTTCAGGAGTTCAGGGTTGTTTCTGCCTTGTGGCTATAGGGGGGAAGGTAGGTGTTACCTGGAGTGTAAAATACCTCTTCAGCCCAAGGCTTCTGGTCTTAGGTAAATCCTGAAATGGAGTTACTGGTTTGAGTCTTTTCAGACTCAATTCTTTGGTGCCTCTGTTGTCTGAGTTGATATTTCCACCCACATGCTAGAAGCTTGCCTTTAGTCTCCACCCTTTAAAACACTGGTCAGTTGCTTCTTATTCTGTAGTCTTAACAGACTGAATAAGAGGTCTTGTCAATGTTCTTATCACACAACTTTTCCTATACTATGCTTATGTTTGTCACATTTCATTTGTTTGCCAGTGGTGAGGGTTGAAGCCGTGAAAGTCCACAAATAATTATGACCAGAGCCACCCTTTGCTTGTTTGTTCACATTGAATGGATGTTTAGGTTTTGAAAATGGAAGTTTTTTGGGTTCCTGACTGAAATGTAATGGTGAGTGTAGTCTAGGGTAACCTTTAAAATCCTGTCACCCTTCTCTCTCTGATTTCATAACTCAGAATATAAATCTGAACCAGCATGCTTTGTCTAAAAGCCCCCACTTATTGATTGTGGGTTTTGAGAAGGGTCTCTGTAACTTCCTAAAGCTGGGCTTTTTACTTCATCTTGAGCTCACTCAGACCTCACAGTGGGATCACTCTGGCTCAGTTTTCAGCCCTTAGAATTACAGGTCCCCACCATCAGTTCTGGCTACAGGGTGTTGAGTTCTTTGGTCCATGGAGGATTTCATTTGCAATGCTGTCTAATTTATCCTGTTTTCTTTCCCCAGCCCTGCACATGCCTGGTCATTTCATTGTGTCCTTTAGCAATTTACTTGAAATTGAGTTGGGTGACTACCAGGCTGACTTCATGATGCCTTTTATATACTTCAATGTATTCCTATGTTCAAACAGTTCATAACATGTTCTTCATAGATTTCTGTCCCTCTGCTCACTTATAAATTACTCCATTAAAATAATCAGTGTGAGCTAACTTAAGGTGTTACAGATTGTCTTGACCAACAAGGCACAAGACTTTAAATATTGTGATAAAATGGAGCCATTTAATGAGAAAGCCTGGATTGTCAGTCACCTGAGTGTCCCTGTGGAGCTGGGCAGGAGGAGGCACACACACCAGGCCCATACTCTGATCTTCCTTATGATGTGGACTTCTGATCTTTGTGGCTTTCTCTACACAGAGCGGAGCTTGCCAGAAACATGAATGTGCCTGAAGCCAAGGTGCAGGTCAGTAGATCTGAGAAAGCAATGTGAGGTGCGGTCCATCTATATCATGCTGCTGGTCATGGGCTGAGTTGTCCTGGGTGTTGACCAGTGTGTGTGCTTGCTCTCTTCCTTTGATGGACTTCACTGGATTCATGATCCAAAGACAGAGTTACTACTATACTACAGCTATGCCATTTCCCAGTTATGGAGGGTACCTGATTTCCTGGAGGAAACAGAAAAGCAAAGCAACAATACTGTGTTTACACTCTGTGTGTGAATCCAAGGTATTTACACAGCATTGACTCTGTAATTGCATACATGTAGAACCCGTGTCTGTGCATGCATATATGCTTAGCCTGTAATTCATGTTAAATTCCTCCTGCACTGTTGTCCTTTACAGAGAACTTCAGTGGATTCAAGGTGAAGCCAAGGATGCTCTGGTAGATATTAGATTTGATGGAGGATGAGACAGGGCCATTAAGCCTTCAGCTGCATTAAGTTACTAAAACTCAGTATGTCCCACACTCTTAACTAAATAAGAATAATCAGTAACAACTGGGGCAAGTGAAGGATTTGCCCATAGAGCCATCCCCAAATGTGACTGATGTGTGGTAAGGCCAGACTGACCTGGAATAGAGATTAGCAGCCCAGGTGGTAGTGGCTCCTCCTCCTTTGTGAGTTTGCATGAGAGCAGCACTGCAGTTTAACTCGGATGACTGATTTTAGTTCAGATGTTGTCTCCACCTGACCACCTGGCCAAAACTATCCCAACAGCAAGAGAAGAGGGCAAGAGTAAATGCCCTCTGATGTGTTTATGAAAAGATACAGGGGAGAGATGATCTATAATGGTGTATGCAAGTATGTGGGAAGGGGATGTGTCAGCCGGCCCATGCCAAGGCATCCCTTCCCCCTGAGGTAACTGCAACATGATGGTATAGTATAGAATAGAGTTTATCCAGAGCATAGGGATGGGAATCAAGAAGATAGCTGAGGCACAGAAAGTCAGAGAGAGTACGGAAGAAGAAGAGAAGAGACCAGCCTAGAGCACATGGACACAGAGAGGGGAGAAGTGAGTGGGGAGTGATTAAGAAGGGGCACGGAGCAAGTAGACAGAGGACACGAGAACAGGAGAGCAAGAGAGGGAGGAAGGGGCAAGCAGCCCCTTTTATTTTGAGTCAGACCTACCTGGCTGTACCTGTGGGAATAAGCATACTTGGCTGCTGCCAGATAACTGTGGGGTGGAGTTTAGAGAGAGTGCTTAAATCCTTGAAAACTTGTCTAAGGTATAAAACAATAAGAACCAGCACTGTTGAATTTATGAGAGGCCCAACACCATGGGGAATGTGGTACCAGTAAAAGTACACTTTGGAAATCCATTTAATGTCCATTTGCCCAGCTCTAGAACTGAGAACATAACTGCTGCTGTTCATGTGTGGTTTCCAAGTGGGAGAGTGCTGTGATTTTGTAAACTAGTGATAGCTGCTGGGGTTTTCAGGCTTGTGTGTAGAAGGCACGGTTACATAGAGTGCAGTCATCTTCTCCAACACTGAATGCACCCTGATGCCGCAGCCCAAAGAGTCTGATCATCTTGACATACCTTCTGCTATGTGGTTTGAATGTCAGTGACTGATAGATCATGTGTCCTTTCTAGCAAAGCACTCAGCATGCTGAGACATTCCATGTTGTCCTCTGCTTTCAGATGTGGTTTAACAATAGGAGAGCCAAACAGAGGGCCATGGAGAAGAAAGCAATGCTCAGGTGCACACCGGCTGGGATCCAGGTCCACATTTGCATGATGGACCCAGAGGAGCCCTAGGGTACCAAACCTCCAGGAGCCAAAAGGAGATGGGCTGTGTGGAGTCACAGGCTTGCCATTCATGAGGGAAAGTCACTGTTTCTCTGTTAGCAACACAGTAACAATAAAGATGAAAATTTCACTATATTTCCTTTTGATTGTGGAAGGTAGATAGATGCAAACCATTCCCTAAGTAAGATGCAAACAAATTGGTATAGAGGTCTTTCTGCAGGAGGCAGCAATCCAGTGTCACCCTCAGTGAACCCTGCACATCACATTGTTTACATGGTTTCACTTTATTTGCAGGTAATGAGCTTAGCATCTCCCATTTGTGCTGCCCACAGCAGGGTTCTGACCATGTGGGAACAGAAACATGTTCAAGGAAGGCCTCCATTGTCCCCTTAGGCTGTGGGTGTGTCTTCAGTCAGTACTGCCTTCTTCCATGCTGATGTGTTCAGTACAACCCTTGGTCTGCACATTCCTCAAGGCCAGTCACAGGATTCAGGGGGGCAGGAAAGTGAACATTCAACTCAAAAGTAACAGGAGACTCTATCCTGTGCAGACTGAAGAGGGGCAAGCTTCCTTTGCTTTTGTCCTAACACTGTGCACACACCATAGATTTAATTAATAAAAGTTGAATCAGTCATCTCTGAAACTAATGAATTGAACTAATTACATTCCTAACTGATTTACATTAAATGGAGACATCAGAACCAATTTATAGAAACAAACGTGGTGTTTCTGTTGTTGCTTTGGGCGAGTGTGTTTTGAGTGACATGGAGTTAACCCCATCTCTCCACAGTTGCTTCTGATTCTTGGGTCATCATGTAAGAAGACGCATCACAGAGAGGGACATCCAGTAGTTTTTAGCACTTGAAACACTGTAAGGAAGGATTTTATGATCTTTTAAAAACTCCTACTCCCACACCAGGGCTCCCAATATTCCCACACCAAGACAGGTACTGGATGTGATTATGTAAGATATTTAGGGCCGTTCTAGTCTTATAGAGACCAGAGCCTGTTAATCACTTTCCATAGACCAAGGGGTATTTTCTGCATATTTCTCGAGCCTTCTGGAACTACTGGGAGATCTCCTGTTACTTCCGGTTACATGGTCCACTTCCCTAGGAAGTTACTTCACAAGGGCAAAAGGACTCACCAAGTTGCAAATTGAAGGGCTTCTTCTACATCTTAAATGCGTCTACCAACAAGAACATTATATTCAATGTAGCTCCAAAATGCTCTCAGTTTTACTTCTCAGAGGCTCAACCAATAGCAACTGTCAGTCAAGCTAGGAAGGGGCGCCCTGATTGAATGACATAACCTGGGGTACTTTCCCCTAGTGGAGAAGAGAATCCTTCTTACTATAGTAGCTCTCTCCTCCAGGAACTCTAGGGGGCTCCAGCTCAGAGTCTGGAGAGGCTCAAGAGACTGCAGATCTCTAGGGACTTGATAGGATCCGGGTCATGAAGCATGGAAACATCACCTATCCAGCCCATGTGGAACCTGCGGAGAAAGAGGAGAAAGGTCAGTGCACGCTAGGAGTCGTGGGTTGGCCACACCCATGAGGACAGGAGTGTCGCTCAGAGTTGCCTGGACAGGCTCTGTGCATTGCAGGCTTTGTCTGCCTTGACATCATGGCCACTTTGTACCACACTACGTGCTGTCACCTGATGTTTCTCTCTTTCCTCACTTTTAGGTGCAAAAGCACAGGTGGTCTTGCACCCTGGGGAGGAGAGAAATGGGGAAGAGAGTGACCGGTCCCCTGCCTGGGCTGGGAGCCTCAGCACCAAAATGGGGAGGAGTAAAAGAACTGAGGGTACTGAGGAGAAAACGGAGGTGTGGAGAAAATCCTTCTACTGTAGACACCACGGGTAGCAGGAATGACTGGACCCAAGAGGGTGCCATTAGCTGTAGGCAGAAGAATGAGCTTCTGTCTCAGAAGCCAGTCCCTGAGTGTAGGTGGGGCACTGAGGATGTGCAACCTGGGCCAGTTCTGATGCCCTGTGTCCCGTGGATGCCACATGGAGGATCCCAGGTACAGTCTGTGTCCCTAAAGGTGCCTGGTGTACAGCCTGTGCTCATTCCTGTGCCCCATGTGCAGCCTATGCCAATCACTGTGCCTCACACAGAGCCTATGCACAGTCCTGTTCTCCATATACACCCTATGCCTGTTACAGTGCCCCATGTACAGCCTTTGCCTGTTCCTGTGCCACAGGCCCAGTCTATGCCTGTTAATGTGTCACACATAGAGCCTATCACTGTGCCTTGTGCACAGCTTATGCAGGTCCCTGTACCCCATGTACAGCCTTTGCCTCTTCATGTAGCACAGGCTCAGTCTATGACTGTTACTGTGCCCCACATACAGCCTATGCCAATCAGTGTGCATCAGTCACAGCCTATGCCAGTTCCTGTGTCCAATGCACAACCTATAGCACTTAAGGAGTCTAGCATACCACATACACCAGTTCCTGCTGAACAGACTACACCAGGCCAGATGGCCTGTGTGTTGTCCACATCAACTGAAGTACCCAACATACAACCCGTGCCAGTTTTGGTGTCCACTGTAAAGCCTGTGCCAGTGCTTGTGTCTCACTGATGTCTCCGGGACAGATTTACGGGGCTACAGCTGCAGGAGCTGGAATGCATTTTCCTGAGAAATCACTATCTCTGTCCAGAAGACACGTAAGCACATTGTGGCGATTCAGTCCTTTGTGGCGCCAGCAAGCTGCTACAGAGGTCTGTAGCTCTCTGCATCTGTCCTTGTCTTCATTTATTAGAAACTTTTAAATTACTTTTAAGTGGGATTTTTTATCTGGAGGGGTCTCTTCTTCAAGTCAGTGCTCTGAGGCTGACATTTGGAGGTCAGAAGACAGCTAGAAGGACTTGGTTCTCCCCTTCCAGGCTGGGTGTCCTGAACTGGAAAATCAGATCAGCTAGCTTGCCCCCTGCAAGCAAATTTATCTGCTGAGTAAACTTGCTGACCTCCATTTTGCATTTAGAACTAAGGTTAAACTAAGAGAAGTAATACAGCCTGCCAGACTCCCCTGCATTGTTGTCCTAGGGTTCGGGGGTGGGAGTGGGAGCTATGCAAAAGGCAGTGGAGCCCTTCTCCTGTAGTATCTACTTGGAGAAAGTAACAGCCTGTCAGTGTCTGCTGATCTAAGTGAGTCCTCTTAGGAACAGGCCTCAGAAGCCCAGATGTGTTTCCAATGACAGAGGGTGACTGTCAGTCAATGTGGTGATCCATTTTTATATCCTGTGCGTTTCCCTCTATGTTTTCTAATATAAACACATAGGCGTAACCTTTCTCTTTACCGCTCTTTTTATTACTTTCTCAAAATGTGTGCTGTGTCCAAAGAAAATCATCCATAAATACAAGCCTCAGTGTTGAGCATGGTGGTCTCTGCCTGTAATCTCAGCACTGAGAAGGCCAAGCATGGGCTATGGTGGTTTGTTCCTGGGTGCCCAAGGCACAGAGAAGAACCCTAAGTCAACACAGGAAAATAACTGGTTTATCAAACCAAGCTTGTCTGTACCCCAATACTTGAAGGAGGAAGAAGAGGTCATTCAAGGTCATCTGTCTTTATGTGACCAAAGCCAGCCCTCTCCCCAGGAGGTTCTTTCTGCTGCTGCTTTAGGCCTAGTTTTTGTTTTCTATCTCTCTCCTTCTGATTGTGTTCTGCAAGGTCTTCCACCTATAGCAGATAGCCTGGAACTTATAGGGAACCCCTTGTTTATGTCTCCCTCTTCCTGGGAATTCAGAGCAGTGTAACCAACACTGAGAGATTTTTGTAACATTCCTTTTGTGACTGGTGTGATTTAACATTTCATTTCTCCTGACTACTGAGGTGGTTCAGCAAGTAAAAGGTCATGCTGGCCTGGGACTCAGAGATAACCAACTTCTTCAAGACTTCTTCTGATCTTCACAAGTACACTGTGGCCACAGGAAAATATGGGCACCTGCATGCACACATACACACACACACACACACACACACACACACACACACACACACACATACACACACAGAGAGAGAGAGACAGAGAGAGAGACAGAGAGAGAGAGAGAGAGAGAGAGAGAGAGAGAGAGAGAGAGAGAGAGAGAACAACACAAATGTTGATGCATGTCCACACTCACGCAGTAAATGGAGCAATGTAACATGTCCTTTTCCTGATGATCACCATGCTGGACATCGTTATGAGCTCACTGAATGGCAGGAGACCTCATATGATCTCCAGGAAGTCATCTTCTTTTATTTGCATTTATCC
>JANHMN010001345.1:0-11652 GCA_030674055.1 Rhabdomys pumilio
GCACTTGAGAGGCAGAGGCAGGTGGATTTCTGAGTTTGAGGCCAGCCTGGTCTACAGAGTGAGTTCCAGGACAGCCAAGACTACACAGAGGAACCCTGTCTCGAAAAACCAAAAAAAAAAAAAAAAAAAAATCTCCAACCATTTTTGCAACGGCTCTGAGCATACTTCTGCCACTTTGTTCTATGTGTTAACACAAGGAGTGTTCCTGGTATTGATGATTATGAAACCAAGCTATCCATCAACCCTGAAAAACACTCAAGAAACTGTGTCCTGGTTATTATTATTTTCGTTGTCAGTTTGACACGAGCTAGAGTTACCCGGGGAGAGATAACTGAAGAATTGTCTATATCAGATTGACATACCGTCATAGCTTTGAGAGATTGCCTTAACTGATGTAGGAGGCCCAGCCCACTGTGGGTGGCACCATTCCTAGGTAGGTGGGCCTGGATTATATAAAGGCTCCCTGAGCGTGAGCCTGTGAACAAGTCAGCAAACAGCATTCCTCCATGGCTTCTGCTTCAAATTCCTGCTTTGAGTTTTCTACTCTGACTCCTCTGGATGAACAATGACCTGGAAGTGTGAGCCAAATAAAACCTTTCCTTCCTCAAGCTGCTTTTGGTCACAGTGTTTTATCATAGCAACAAGACGCAAACTAGGTTAGCCTCAAATATTCATCCAAGAATTAACGCCTCATTTCAGAATAAACTATCTTATTAGTGTGCAAATTGGCTTTCATCTTTAATAAATGATGAACTAATCTGTATATCAAAGAATTGTTTTTTAAAAAAGAATCTTTATGCTTTGGTGTTAATATTTGATTTGTAGATTTGTTTTATTTACCTATATTTCTGGGGTTGTGTGAAGTTTCCCTTATTGTAAAGGGGATAGAATTGCCGTGAGAATCTTCTTTTTCCACTTCCTTGGTGGATGTGTGTCTGCATGTGTGTGCCCTTGTGGAGGCTCCAGGTCACTGTCAGGGATCATCACCTGCTTTTCCATGGTATCCATTGAGGCAGGCTCTCTCAGTCGAACTCAGAGCTAAATGATTTGGCTAGTTTCCAGAGCTTGCTCTGGGGACTCCTGTCTTCTCTTTCTGAGGATGGAATTATGGGTAGGCAGACCTCCAAGGCCCACCCAGCATTTACATGGGCTTCTGGGTATCTATCTGAACTCCACTTCCCATTTTTATGGTTGCTTGGCAACTACTTTAACCACCCATTCCTAAAAGTGGTAACAAATGGGAAGTGCTGGAAGAGGCCCAGGGGCTGGGGTGACCCAGGTCACATGGTTGGGCTGTCTGGCATCCAACTTCTGCTAGGTTGCCATCCAACTTATGCCCTTCATTCATTCTTTAGGGGAGGCAAAAACCCAATATAGAGAGGGACAGGGACTGGCCAAGATCACAGCAGCAGTTCAGTGTCCCCTGTGAAGGACTTGAACAGGCAGCACAGGAACAAATCATGAGACGGTCCCTAGCCTCAGTTTCCACATGTAGACAACTGGGGAAAGTGCTTTATGGACTTGTAGTGGCTCCTGGGCAGTGTGGGTTCTATGTCTGACTGGTAGAGCTGGGGTTTAAGTTACAAAGGTGTTGAATGCTAGACAGGACCACAAGTCTCGGCCACCTGAACAGGCGCTGAGAGATGGGTTCACAGGGTGAGAGCATGAGGACCTGAGTTTAATCCCCAGCACCCACACCAAAGAGTCAGGCACAGCCGAGCAGTGGTGGCGCACACCTTTAGTCCCAGCACTTGGAAGGCAGAGGCAGGCTGATTTCTGAGTTCGAGGCCAGCCTGGTCTACAGAGTGAGTTCCAGGACAGCCAGAGCTACACAGAGAAACCCTGTATAGAAAACCAAAAAAAAAAAAAAAAAAGAGTCAGGCACAGTGGTGCACATTTGTGACCCCAGCACTGGGAGGTGGGGACAAGAGGATCCTTGCTGGACAACGTATACTACTTGGTGAGTCCCCAGTCAGTAAGAGACTCTGTTTCAAGGGAAGGATGGAAGGCTTCCTGAAGAACAAACTCTGAGGTGTACGTGGGTCCCAGTGCTGTGTGTGGGCCACAGACCCATTTTATTTGAAGAGTGGTTGTTTTGATTGCATCAGGGTCTTGCTAGGTGGCCTAGGCTGGCTTTGAACCTACCATTCTTTTGCCTCGGCCTCCTGAGTGCTGGGATTACAGGGATATGACAAGCTTGCGGAAAATGTTGGCTTTTTCTTTTCCGTTTGAGCTGGTCTGTAACGGCTGCTCTCGATAGCTGATCCACTCCCGGGGTCACCCGTGTCTCCTCACTCGCATTCATCTCTGTGGGTTCTTGATCTGTTTCAAAACCCTGAGCTTTCAGAAACTAATAACAATTGATATTGTGCACCTCGTGTGAAATCTACTGAGCTCCTCAGGTGTGTCGAGCAGTTTGAGAGGCGCATATAACCATGCCTATTCGGCAAGAAATGTTGTTCCTGTTTGTACTGCTGCTGAGGAGAAAGGGGAGATGCATTCGGGCATGAAGTACCTGGGCTCAGACCCCTCATCTGACAGAGCCCCAGAGACCAAAGGCTTCTACTCAGATGGGCAAAACAGTCTCCGGACTCACATTCACGTCAGTGGAGAGCTTAGGTTTCTGGTTTTGTGTAAAACTGACCCAAGGGCAGGGATGTGGCTCAATTGGTTGAGTGCTAGCCTAGCGAGCAGGAGCCCCAGGGTTTAATCCTCAGCACCTAGTAGTTTGGGTGTGGTAGCACAAACGCCTATAACCCCAGCACTCTGGAGGTGGAGGCCGGAGGGTCAGAAGTTCAAGGTCATCCTCTACTACGTAGAAACTTTGAAGCCAGCCTGGTCCATTGTGTTGTCTTAAAAACAACACAATATAACAACAACAAACAACAACACCCAAAAACCAACCATCCAACCAAAAAACACAGCCCAAGTCTGACCAAGTCAGGCTATTGTGGGGCCAAATGTTCAGCTCTTATTCTCCATATGATTACTGAGGCTAGATTACTTGGAGAGCTCCTCTGATCCCACACTTTGCGGGGCGGGGTGTGTGGGGGAGAGGGGAGGAGATGGGGGAGGGACTCTTTCCACTATATATTGGAATTGGCCCCACTAATCCAGTCTTGGGGCGTTCCACATTCTGAGGACCTCAGAGGATCTAAACGGCAAGTTAAGAGTGAAAACATACAGCATTTTCGGCACAGTTCCTCTGCCTCTTGAGGAAAGCGACGCTGTGTTCACGGGAAGCTTTTAAATCACTGGGAACAGTGCCGAGCACTTTCATGGCTTTTCCTCTGTGACCGAAGCCCTCCGTGCAAAGCGCGCTATTATTAGCTCGGCCTTCGAAGAAGTAATTAAACGCATTATTCCATGCACAACGAGAGCATGCATCTGTATGGCAGCCTGGGACACCAGGCTGCGAGTTTCCAGTGGGGAAGGCTTGGGATTACCTCTCAGGGCTCAGCCGGGTAAGAGGGAAGGTCTTTATGCTCCTAGCGGCTGGATGAGGTAGTTAGCTTTGAGGTTTGAGGCTGCAGACAGGAGCTCACAGGAGAGCTAAAAAAATAGAGATGCTTTGGCCAGGCAGGAGTTGGGGGTGGGGGAGGTTCCTAAGTGAATAACGATTAGGGGCGGAGTCATGTGTGGGTGGGCGGGGCAATCCAGGGCTGGGCGGGGCCAAACTGGAGTTGGGCTGGGCTGGGCAAGGTGGAGAGGAATTAGTTTAAATACTTCCCCCCAACCCCCCCCAGACAGGGTTTCTCTGTGTAGCCCTGGCTGTCCTGGAACTCACTCTGTAGACCAGGCTAGCCTCGAACTCAGAAATCCGCCTGCCTCTGCCTCCCAAGTGCTGGGATTAAAGGCATGTGCCATCATTGCCGGGCTGGTTTAAATACTTAATGAGGCAGCCACTGAAAGCTAGCCTTGGCATCCCCAGGTGATCTGGCCACAGCCTCTGACCTCAACTCTCTTGAGCTAAGTGACCCCAAAGCAAAACGAATCATCAGCCATGGGTGACTCTGTTCTGCACGAAAAAGAGCCGAGTCTTCAGTCTAGGTTGTCCCCTAGCCTCTTTGGTTTGATTTACTTAACAGACCTGAGCCATTTGCTTGTCTCCCTGGCTGCCAGGGCCTTGGATCAGGTCCCGCTGTATCAGCTAGACACCAGGGCTGAGGAGGGAGCCTGGGTCCCTGTCCTCAGCACACCAGTCACTAGCCCTGTGACCTTGGACAGATTTCCAGGCACCGACAGATTTACAAAGTGCTTATTTAAATTAAAATATGTATGCAATGTGGAATACTGCATACACAGTTTTAAAATAAGTCCTCGCTTATCCAAAATTCTAATCTGACTGCTCATTCTGTTTTATCTGGCAGCCGGGCTTTGGATAAGTTCCTTAACTTCTCAACTGCCAAGTTGGGGGGGGGGGTGTGATACCAGACCCTCCTTCCAAGGTGGCAGTGAGCACTGAAGTAGTTAAAAATTTGAATCACAGAACGAGGTGATAATAACCACCTCGCTCAGAGGACTGGAGAGCATGCCACAGCAGCGAAGGCATTGTTGATGTTATTTTTGGTATCTCTTTAAAACACTTTTATATTTACTCTGTGTGTGTGTGTGTGTGTGTGTGTGTGAGAGAGAGAGAGAGAGAGAGAGAGAGGGGGGGGAGAGGGAGGGAGACAGAGAGACAAAAAGAGAGAGACAGAGAAAAAGACAGAGAGACAGACACAGAAAGAGAGACAAAAAGAGAGAGAGGGAGAGAGAGAGAGAGAGAGAGGGAGAGAGAGAGCGCGCTAGTTGTGGGGTGGGGAACAAGTAGTTACCAGAGGAGAGGAACAGTCTCCTAATCTATCAGTCTGAACTATTCTCTTGAGACAGGGTCTCCCTGAACCTGGAGCTAGGCTGGCAGCCAGCAAGTCCCAGCAATCCTCCTGTCTCTGCCCCTCACACCGCTGGAGTTATAGGCTTGGATTGGACATGGTTAGCTTTTTACGTGGATGCTGGAGATTTGAACTCAGATTCCCATGCTTGGGTAGTAAGCACTTTTACCCACTGAGCTGTCCCAGCCCTTATGTTGTGACTTTCTTTTCCCAACTTCAGAGACAAGGGAACCACAGTTTGCTCAGGAGAGGGAGGCTCTAAGGGAACACCCTAGCAGGAAGAACTGACCATATCTGTACTTGGTCGGTAGCCCGATGCTCTAAGGTGTGGTCATGGATGCATAGGATGTTGGGTCGGATGGCAAGGCTTTGGCACATAGTTACAAGCCCTCCAGGACTCCAAGGATAAAGGAACGGTGACAGTACAAATGGGGGGAGGGGGGGGAGGGGAGGTTAATGACACAAAGAAGACCAGTTTGACTAAAGGATGCCAGCCGGAGAAAGAAACATGACATATAAATAAATATGGTTTTATTTATCTAATACCTGGCAATGGGCAGGGAGAGGAGGGAGAGATAGCCTGGGAGGGAGGAGCCTAGGTGACTACCGACTAGGGGTGGGGTCTTGTGTGGATGGGCGGATACTAGGGGTGGAGTCTTGTGTGGGTGGGCGGAGACTATGGGTAGAATCTTATATAGATGAGCGAAGACTTATGTGGGTGGGCGGAGACTAGGGGTGGAGTCTTGAGTGGATAGGTGGGGCCATCCGGACAATGAGGTGGGTGAAAAAAGGGTGCTGACCAGTCTAGCCCCAGCGGAAGTAATGACTTGAGTTGGATCTCTGGAACCCACACGGTGGAAGGACGTTGTACCCTGACCTCCACATGCGAGCTGTTATGCCCACACGCATACTAAATAAGTAAATAAGTAAAAATGTAATAAAAGTTTTCTGGGGTGATCACACGCTGGGATTCCAGGTGGGTGGGACTTAAAATGTTTATTGCACAAAGCAATAAGATTATAGAGTGGGCGGAGGCAGGAAGCGTGGCACTGAGGAGGCCCCAGGTTCATTCTCTTCCCAGAGGAACCTGAACTCTCTCATCCACTTTTTCCTTCTTATAAGAAAGCTATTTTATGCGTGTGGGTGTCCAGCCTCATGTACCTTGTACCCTGCGCATAAGGACATGCAATGCCCGCAGTGGCCAGAGGGGGCGTCCGATCCTTTGGAATTGGAGTTACAGGAAGTTGTAAGCTACAGGATGGGTACGTGGGACAGAGTTCGGGTCCCTTGAGAGAGGAGCAAGGCCTCTTAACCTCGGATCCATCTTTCCAGCTCTGCTTTTGTTTTGCTTTCCTGTATCGCTGGCTGTGCTTGGAATGCGCTATGCGACCAAGGTTAACCTTGAACTTGTGATTCTCCTGTTTCTACCTCTTGAGTGCTGGGATTACAAGTGTGTACCACCACCACGCCTGCCTTCCCATCTCCACCAGAGATGCCTCCAGGGACAGGGGAAGCTGACCTCACTTTCCCTAGAACTAGTCTGCAATGCTAGAAAGCCAGACTGGAGCATACCGCACTTTGGGGCCTGGCATCGGCTGGTGGTCATGATCTTTATTGCTATCGACTTCTAACTGCTGTGCAGGCAACTTGGGGAGAAAGGATCCGGAAGAACGCAGACTGGGTTGGGGGTTGGTGCCCAGGCTGCAGCAAGCCCACACTCTTCCCATCATTATCATCATTATCAGAGATAACGATCACTCAACGGTCAGGGTGCATTTCCCATTAACCCCAGACCTCACATCCCACTGCCTTGCTCCGGAGTCTGCCGCTCACACCTCATCCCACGCTGTGCATCTCAGACCATGCCATGCTCAATGCTTGTCCGTGCCCCTCCCATCCCCCCCACCATCCCTTAATTCTCTCGATGAGACATTTAAGGGCTGGCTTTTCATTGGGCCATCACAATCTATAAGCCGTGCAGTGGAGGCTTGTCAAGGGGCCCTGAAGGGAGCAACCCTTTACCATATGCGGGGGTGGGGAGTGGGGGGAGGGGCCAAGCAGAGTGTAGCCCCTAATTACAGTCCTGACAACGGCATAGGGAAGTAGAGCATTTGTTTTGTTTCTAGAACATTTTGGTAAGCCGTTTACTTTATAAGTTCTCCCGCTCTCTGTGGCCATGGATTCTCAACCTTCCTAATGCTGAGACCCTTTAATATGGTTGCTTCTTGTTGTGGTGACCACTCCCCCCCATAAAATTACTTCATCGCTACTTTATAACTAACTTTGCTACTGTCATGAATCATAATGTAAAATCTGATAGGCAGGCTAACTGATATGCTACCCTACAGGGGTCGCAACCCCTAGGTTGAGAACCACTGCTTTATCTGGATAGCAGTAACCCCGCCCCACCCAGACCACCCCAACCACCACCACCAAGATGTCTGGGAGGCCACTGACTGCTTTCTGAGCAGCCTCCTGCCCTAAGCATAGAACAGGTCAGGAAGCCAGGGGGCTTCTGGTGACAGCCTCAGGACCCCTGCTGGGCATGGGGTGGGGAAGCTCCCCAACTTCTCCTAGGACCACCTCTCTCTGGTTCATCCAACTATGGCATGTCTCTGAGCCTTGTGTGGGATGGGCTTTGAACTCAGGGTGGTGGGGGACATTTACAGCCAGATCCTGTGCAAGCCTGTGACCCCTGCCTGTGTTTAGAAGCTACTGCCCAAGGATTGTGAGTTTGAACCTAAGCTGGGTATTAAGTAAAGATAAGCTACAGACTCAGAGGGTGGCTTGGCCTGGCCCCTAACCCAGCAAGGGCACGAATATCAAGAGGTCTCGTGCTTTGTGGAACAGGTGTTTCTGCAGGAGGAAGAGGAGGAGGAAGAAGAAGGAGGAGGAGGAGAAGGAGGAGGAGGAGAAGGAGGAGGAAGAAGAAGAAGAGGAAGAGGAGGAAGAAGAGAAGGAGGAGGAGGAGGTAGGAGGGTGTGTGGAGACTGGCCTGTTGCCTGGGCCAGCAGGTTTCTGGCTCTTTCTATCTCGGTCTGTACTACTTGCTTACCGCTCCAGAACCTCTCTCTCTCTTCTCCCTCTCTCACCACACCCCGTTCCTTTCCCATCTTTACCTGGTAGCTAGGGAAGAGAGGGTACCATTTCTCTTGATGTGAGCACCTGGCATCGCAAGTTCAAATCCGGGCCTCCCTACCCCTCGTCAAGCATTGTCATAGCGCCAAGCTTTGGCTTCTCAAGTATAAAAACGGGTCTTGGGTCCTGTTCCTACTGTGGCTGGGGTCTACAAGGCTCAGTGTCTGAGGAGTGGTGTAGGTAGACACCAGGCCCAGGGCAGTCTGACCTTCTCCCCAGAGGTCAAGAACATCTCAGGGATTGCTGACAGGGTGGTCATATGTGGGCCAAAGATCCCACCTCACTCATGGCTTTCTGTGGATCCAAAGCATGCTGTACAGGGGACTTCAGACGTCTCCCCACACCCAGCTGAATTCAGGAAGAAAGGCACCGGCGGGTATGGGAGCTATTAGCTTTGGTCTCCTGCCATCCAGCTTTCAGTGTTAGGGAGGTGCTTTGTGGTTCCTTAACCCCTTCCAAAGGAATTGGTGCCCACATTCCCACATTTTATGAGGGTTTCTCCCCCCCAGGCTCCCTCAGCCTCACCTACCAAGGGCCTTCCTAGGACCAGATGCCTTCACCTGCGCCTCTCTCTCCAGGTCCTCTCAAGAGGATGCTTGTGTCTCTCTCAGAGCAAAAGCACACAGCATGTCTAAGAGAGGCTAACTCCCGAGGGAGTAGGATTTTCCTTGCCTCTGTCTTGGTAGCATATAAAGTCCGTGGAGGGAGACAGATTGGATAAAATCACACTCGGAGATTCACTTTGCTAGGGTTTGCTTGCCCCACCCCAGACGCTCTCTGCCCTGACACCTGTCATCAGTGTCTGTAGCATCTTCCCTCCCCTGACCTTCCTTCCAGTCTGGTCTCAATTACCCAGCATTCCCAGCATGCCCTCTGCTTCTCAGCCCGCCTGCTCTTTCCACTTAAAGCCTGTGACCCCCCAGCTACTAAAGCCTGACCCAGCCCTTTCTGCTGAACTTGGACCAGCATGTCTTCACTTTGAGACCATTTTCTATCTCCCAGCCTCTGGTCCCTGGCCCCTTCCCTTTCAGCCGAGGAAGCAGTCAACACTGTGATATTGCCAAGTAGAAAGTGGAACCACCAATACTCTTCCAGACTAGACTGAGTCTCTTAGGATGTTTAAGAGCTGGGCAGTGGGGAGGGGGGTCACAAACAGAGGGTACAGTATATGCAGAGGCTGAGGCATGGCGGCAGCAGAAGAGACCAGAAATGTCAGTCAGCTTTCCATTGCTATAACAAATACCTCAGATAAACCGACCTATAAAGATGAGAAGTTCATTTTTGACTCACGGTTCTAGAAGTTTCTATCCATGGTCACTCGGTCCCCTTGCTTTGGGTCTGTGGCAGCTCAGAGACAGAGGAGTGTGTGGCAGACAAGGCCTGCTTGTCCTGTGGCAGCTGAGAAGCAGAGAGGGAAGACACAGAAGAAGGGATTTAATGTCTCCTCAAAGGTAGGAATCTTCCAGGAGGCCCTATGTCCCCTAAAAGATCCATCACTTTTCTGCCAAGCCAGAAGGATGTTGCATACTAAGCGTGTGGCTGGAAGAGCAGGGGGCCGGTTAGGGAAACTTGGCTGCTTCTGCCAAAGAGGCCTTGCTTCAAGAGTATGAGACCTGACAGAAGCTAATCCAGGAGCAGACTAATCACACATACTGGCCAACTCTTCCCCACGACTCTTCCTTTTTCCTAGCGTTTAGCTGGGAGAGCCTAGATTAGAACCAACACATCAAGGGTGCCCAGTAGATCCCACACTTCTCTCTCAATATATCCCAGAGTCAGGACCACCTCACTGGTCTCCCCTCACCATGGCCCCCAAAGCGTGTCCTGCATTTCCTTGGGTCTTGAGGTAGTGACCGAATATGGGGATGTTGTGTATGGATTTGTTGGGGGTTCACCCCCCCATCAGGGCCCCTTTCCCACCCCCACGTGGGTACCACACCCATTTTTTGTTGCTGTTGTTGTTGTTGTTGTTGTTTTTTTTTTTTTTTGGTTTTTTTGAGACAGGGTTTCTCTGCATAGCCTTGGCTGTCCTGGAATTCACTCTGTAGACCAGGCTGGCCTCGAACGCTGTTGTTGTTGTTGTTGACTGGGGAAAGTTTTGGCTGTGGTCTGGAAGAACACAGGGTCTAAGGAAGCCCCCAACCGCTAGAGTATGGGTTTCTTTTCCTTTGTAACTCCTGGTCCCGTTTGTCATTATGTAACTCTTTGCTAGCCCGCTGTCTGCAGCAGACCTGCAGGTGCATGGACTCTACAGTCCTTGCACCGGGGATGGGAATGGCCGAAGGAGTGTTACATGAACAGCTTGAGTCTTTGCTGAGGCCCGGGGTCCCCAGAGGTGGGGATCTGCTTCTCTTTCCAGCCTGACATTCCTTCCCTCCCATATAGAATGGGAGCCACTTCCTGTCTGCCTTCTCTCTCTGTGAGCACCTGGCCTAGCCTGGGCTAGGACAGTGTTAAAATTCCTTCCTATGGGGAGATCGTTACTACTCTGAAGGTTCAATAACAAACTGAGGCACGTTCCACCAAAGTTCACTGTGGGGGAGCCAATGAGCTTACCAGGTTCCTTAGAGAGCTTAGGTAAGGGGCTACTTACAGGGACCTCCTTCTCCCAAGATGCTACACCAGAAGGTCTTTACCCAGCAGGCACTACGGGCTGACATCCCCACAGCAGTACTGATGGATCAGGTTCCATTCCCCTAGTTTTCCCTAGCCTGGGTACACTCTAGCTCTGTCCCAAGGCCACGGGTAGTTAGAACAGAATTCCATACAGGTGGTAGGGAGAGCCCCATCCCCCCACGGGGGGGCGGGGCACAAACAGCAAACCCTGCTGGGATGAGCCTTTGTAAGCAGCTACAGATGAACTCCCCAGGATGGTAAGTGATTGGCTCAGAGGACAGTCACACACAAGCAGGCCCCAGAGTTGAGGTGCAAGCAGTTGGGGTACCACGCAGCTCAGACCCCAGCCGACTCCTCCAACAGAAAGATCTCCAAGGAAACCCCTGCTTGTGCCTCAAGCTGATCCCCCAGTCTCACATCTCTGCCGCTTGCTTGGAAAGGGCCACACTTCCTTCCTACCTTTAAACTAGATGGCTCAGTAGGTACAGGAGCTTGTGGCTAAGCGTCAAAACCCGAGTTCAACCTGCAGAACCCGTGAGAACTGACTCCCTCGAGTTGTCCTCTGGCCTCCACATGCTGTCTGTCTGTCTGTCTGCATTACAGAGTCTTTCTGCTGCACAATACGATTTATTTTCCTTCATGCATGTTTGCATGCATGTGCTCATGGAGAGTTCACCAATTTGGCCAGCCCGGCCAGGCAGCAAGCAAGCCCCAGGGACCCTCATGTCTCTGCCCCTGCATAGCTCTGGGATTGGAGATGTCTACCACTGGGGGTCCAGGCTCAGGTTCTCCTGCTTCTTCCTTGCCTCTGCACAGTATCCTGGCTCTCTTTGTCCCTGCCTGCTCCCTGCAACCCCAGGTCTTCTGGGCCTCACCCCCTTGCCCTTCTAGCTGAGACAGCTCCTCTGTTTGTCCCAGCTCGTACTTAGAGAGCTCACAAGGCAAGTGAAGAGAAAAAAGGGAGGGGGTTCTAACAGGCAAGCAAGTGAGATGCCACTGAATAAACACACAGCTGTCCCTTTTA